>JAHWFP010089370.1:0-15661 GCA_023313725.1 Lithobius niger
GTATTAGTAGCCGCAACTACCGCCAGAGCTCCGCGTAGGACGGGAAGAAGTAAGACGGTATATCTAGTTAACTTTCTAATCTATGGCCGTACTGACACGGCCTTGACGTAAAGGTTCGATTCCTCGCTCAGGGAGTCTGACACATAAATCCAAAAGGCAACGCAAATAGGTGTGTATCTATATTTATCTAACTCTTCCAGCCAAGTGGCTTTCCGTCCTGGTCACACATAAATCATTGGGAACTAAAAAAAAAACCTTTAAGTTTACAAACAACGTTGCTTGGATTTACTGCAGTACGGACCGGAATTTGAGAGAAAAAAACCGGCATGAAGTTGTGTTAGGTGTGGTCCACGAAAGCTCTGTTGATTCGGTTATTTGCTTTGTTGCCACTTTTTTCGGTGTTGCGATGGAGTTAGTTACAGCACGGAGCTGGATAGTATATCACACGTATGTAAGTTCATGGTTACTGCTAAAAAGAATGCCAAGTGAGATACCGCTGCGCTTTTCCATGAAGCACTTTTTTGCCGCTCAGACGTGTTTGATTGTGTGTATTCGACTTTTAAAACTTCATGAATTGCAGGGGGAAAACTTCAGGCGAACTCCCGTTGGCTCTTTACTTGTTTCGACGGCGACTCCGTCGAGTATTTCAGGACACGCTTTATAACTGTGGTTCCACGGGTTTGCAAATATTGGTGCCTCGTAATTAATTTTGATGTGTGTGATCTGTTGCTAATCCGAAATTTCATTTGTTTGGTTCTGTCGCATGAAAGCGAGGCCAAAAAGCTTTGTTTATACTGGTGTCGCAAATTTTGGGGGAGAGAGTGCTAGAAAAATAGTCGATTATCCCAGCATCAGTTTTTGTGAGGACCAAGGAACCCCTCCAGGCTTAATCTCATCGCCAATATTTGGTAATTAATCACGTTACTAGGTGGAGTTTCGTATCAAAAATGCTTTTGCTCAAGAAAGGGGAAAAAATTATGAGTGTTGTACGTAATATGTTTAATAATCGTTACTTATTAGTTTATCGCTAGACTGATTGTGAGAATTGTAAACCCATGGTTTGAATAAAATAATGTTATGATGTGTAGTTTTCTAAAGATGAGTCACTTTTAGTCTGTCAGGTTCCACTAAGATATACGATAAGGCTTAAATTTCCACTGGGGTGTTTAATTAACTTGACTGGGTAGCCCCAATGAGAGGAACACCGGGTTCTCCCTCGCATACCGGGAGTTCCCCCTCCTCTGAAAATAAGCGTAGTAATAGACCCATCTCTCGACTGTGGACAGAGTTTTTTTTTACACTGCTGTAATCTGCAGTACTGAAGTTATTGTGTCCGCCATCGGATGGCAAAAGTTATTTGGTACTTAACACTAGCTCTACGTTAAGCTTAATGCACGGTGGTGACGTCACGCTAATACATCCCCATGATAAAAGTGTAGTCGTTACATACGGTTAATCTGAAAACCCACACACGTCACAGTGGGCTAATTTTGATAACCCACACTTTTTTGATAATCTAACACTTTTTACGCGGGTCTACACAACCCTTGCTCCACCATGTGACATATGACCCGACTTTTTAAAAATTACCCTACACAACACAAATGCAACCAGCATAAACATGAACATTTACAACCTGCGACACATTTCTTTCTAGCTTAACACGAAAAAAAAAAAAAACTCGCGTACTATGCTAGACCCGCACCCACGGAAGAATGGCGCAACCCTCTTTCGTTCAGACGGTACGAAAACTAGGCTGCTGACACTTTGAAATACACCTAAAAACCTACGAGACTCAAGCGAATAGGGCATTTTATATACTCATCTTATTTAAACTATTAAAATAGAAAAAAAAAATACAGTTTTACGTTAAACACAAACATCGGTATTACGTAGCGTCTCTCCCCTTCGGTCGGCCTGCATACACAGGAAGCTTCCAACCTCGTTTCTAAACTGGAACTTCCGTTAGCTCGACGTCACATCTTAGCATTTAAATACATATCCGTGAGTCCTATAGTCGATTTAACGGCTGTAATTGCTCGCGAGCAAGAAACGGCTAGTCGAGGGGGTGGAGGGAAACACGAGTGGGCGAAGCCCACGAGTTTTTTCCTCCAGCCCCGCGATAGTGGACTAGCCGTTTCGAGCTAAAACTCACGAATATCTCTTACTTGTTATCTTTTGCACTGGGTCTGGCAGGATGACCCAGAATTGTACATTACATAAATTGTAAATAATAGTGTAAATAGAGCAGCGTCAAGTGACGTCATATGGCTACAAGAGAGATACCTGCAAGGGGCACTGGATTGAAATGGTGGGTTAAACAACGGCACTTCTAGTCAAGCCAGTGTTTTGAGAGTGGATTTCGTAGGCTTAAAAAACCGTTGTTTTCTCCAATCCCTTATGTTACTTAGGTTGTAATTGGAAAATAAAGATTCCACTTGCTTAAAAATGTCAGCAACTGCCAACAAATCGACAAAAATCGCGCATTTTAGGCCTAAGAAATCCAGTCTAATAGCATTGGCTTCAGTAAGACGCTCTTCTTTTCCCCACCAGTGCACCTTGCAGCTAACCCACTAACTGGCTCCACCATAGAGTTATATACAATAATACTACGTCGTTTGACTGCCCTATAGAGCAGTGACACGATGTAGTATTATTGTATATAACTCTATGCTGGAGCCTTAATGGGTTAGCTGCAAGGGGCACTGCAGACAGAAACAGAAGGGCGTCATACTGAAGCCGATGCTGTTAAGAGTGATATCTTAGACCTAAAACGCGCGATTTTTGTTATTTTAAGCCTAAGAAATCCGCTCTTCCGTTGTTTTTCCCTCCATTTTTATGTAGTGCACCTTGTAGTTATGCCCTCCAAAACCCATACTGGTGCCAATATGGTGCTAATATGGTGGCAAATGTCACTGCTCTATAGTAACGTTGCTAAAAGCATCCAGGAGCTACACTCTTGAAGAATTTGTTGGTCATCGATGCTTCATGAGGTGCAAAGGAGGGGTAGGGGATGCTGGGGGAGGCTTTGGTGGTATTTCATGGGGATCCATGGCTGGTACAATTTCTACTGTTAAGAATGATTGGCGTACCACAATTCATAGTACCAAAATTCATAGTAATACAGGTGAGTGTGGTAGGGGGACAGGAAGGGGCCTTAGGGGGCATCTCGAAAGATTCCATAGCTAGCTCGATTTATTAGCTAAGAATTGATTTGTGTACTAAATTTCATGCCTTTAAGCTCGATGTTCATAATTAGCCCAAATTCTGGCCCGTTAACAGCTATGCTACACCTGAAAATCGAACCAATGAACCGATGCTCAAATTTTACAGCTTAAAATATAGGTATGAAGAAAGCCTTTGGCCTTTTGAACGCTATTTTAATGTGACTACAATTATTGCTGCTCTTCTTCTTGGGGAAATTTTGCTCTCACCTAGAGATCGAACCAAAGAACCTATTTTCAATTTTTATAGCTCTTAAAATTGAGTATTAAAAAGGCTGTCTTATAACAGTTATTTTAAGGTGATTACAACATTCTTTTCTGCGTAATTCTGGCTAAAACAAGAAAAAAAATAAGGGATATTAGTATTAAAAAACGCTTAAGCGTATAAAATACGGATGTAAGCCTTAAAAAACTTAAAGCCCTAAAGGAATAGATATTAGAAAAAGACATGTAAGCCATCAGCGTCGCACTAATACGTGTAAAAGAAGCTCCAACTTGTTTTTTGGGTCGCTGGAGATTCTTTTACACGTATTAGTGCGACGCTGATAGCTTACATGTCTTTTTCTAATATCTGTTCGTTTAGGGCTTTATGTTTTTTAAGGCTTACATCCGTATTTTATACGCTTAAGGGTTTTTTAATACTAATACCTTATACTGCCATTCAAATCTGTTGATGAGTTTGGCCATAAGTGCGGAACAAACAAACAGACAAACACAAGCTAAGCACCAGCACGTCGAGTTAAAGCCTTGTAATCCTCTCCACCTGTTTCGTAGTTATGAAATATATTGGGTCGGGTTGGAGGGGGTGGGGGGGGGTTGTTTTTGTGGGCGGGTGCGAGCGAAATTTTGGTTAACAAAGTTACTAGTTTTCTTCTCATTTCACATTGAAAACAGACAAGGGGTGGAAGGGTAAGAGTCAAATCAATAAATGCATTTACTTCGTTCAATGTCTACCTCTTTTCTCGCTAGAATCAATGCAAATCGTGTATTGCATGCAGGACTGTCGAAGATATGTTGCAAATATATTGTAATGGGCTGTTACATGAAATACAAGTGACACCTCGAAGCCAACACTCGCGGTGCCCCTTGCTATTACGTGCAGCTACGGAGCACTCGACCAATAGCTGCCAACCCAGTTGTTGGCCGCGCGCCAGTTGGTAAGCAATGAGCGTGCCCTAATGCTTAAAGAGTTGGAACCGTTTTGTGTACACGGCACGTTACCAACGCGTAACTGTTTGGTGGACGTCTATCGTTCTATGATTGTAAATACGAGGAGTCTGGCACTAGATCTTCAGTTGAGTCCTTGAAACTACTGGGTTTAGCACAGCAGAACTGATGCTAATGTATAATTGCGATGCTCGCCACAAATTCACCTAGCTTTGCAGTGGCGACAGAACAGTAGACTGAGCGAAAAATTTGTTTACATCTGTTGCTTGGGAGCGAGCCTGAAAAACTTGGTTACTGGTGTTGCAAATTTTTGGGGGAATAGTACTAGAAAAATAGTGGAATTAAATGTCCCAATATCAGTTTTTGTGAGGTCCAAGGTTTAATCTGATCGCCGATGTTTGGTAAATAATCAAATTACTGGTTGCAGTTTCGTATCAAAAATACTTTTACTCAAGAAAACAACAAAAAAATTATGAGCGCTGTAAATAATATTTTTAATAATCGTTTTAATAATCACGTCATAACACCGCTGGAATAACGCCGTAAGTAAAAATGCCGTTACATGAAAACACCGCACATGTAAAACGCCCCCAAACGTTAACGTCGTGCACAATAACGACGCACTGCAATTAACGCCACAATGCAGTAATGCCGTAAAATCGGAGGTAAAAAATAAATGGTTGCCGGAGAAAACATTTCATTTAACTATTTAACAATCATTCAATAAAATTGAATCATTCAATTCTGTGAGGACCAACGTATATAATTCGTGAAACATACAGGACAGAAGGAAACATAGTTGACAGAGTAAACAGAAATTAGAGTTTAGTCATAATAAACATTTTAAGTACAGAACATGTTACCAGGAACGAGTCGGCAAGGGAAGTGGAGAGTAAACAAACTTTACAACAGTATAGGGTTTTCCAAGCCTCACTAACAATTATCAGTGCAAGACACTCTATCTAATGCTATTGTTACAAGCGTATTGTTACACACTCCTTTATGGATCAGTCTGCGGCCTTGCAGTGCTGGAAACACCGGTTTTCGTCAGATCCCCGAAGTTAAGCAGCATTGGGCTGGATTGATACTTGGGTGGGTGACCGCCTGGGAATCTGGCTGTTGCAGACATAGGGCCTTAGGGCTTCGGGCAGATGACCAGGAGTGGTTAACGCTTGTTAAACCCTTTAACCCTTTTTTTTTTGGATCAGTCACAATTATATCTGGATCCAACAAATTCAATTAAAATAAACGCTGAAGGTTTACAAAACGTTTAACGTTTACTGGTTACACTTTTTCCGATTTTTATTCTTCTCCCCCCCCCCCGCCCCCCGCTCCTATCATCCTTTTTTAGCCATTTGTGGTTTTGGCGCGGTAGTTGTTAAGTTGTTATCAAGGGAAGAATTTATTTGGTTTTACAACCAATATTTATAATTTAAAGTTCACTCCCCCACCCCCCCATACCCCCCCCCAACACATCGCCAACACTTGTAAAAGTTTTTATTTTTTCAATTTTGCAGAAGGTACGGTTATATGATGAGATCTAGATTTGGGGTTTGTTTGACATTTCTGTATTGGCGATGCGCAGTGGCAACCTGGGCCGCTGCACTGTGACTGAGGTTGACGCTAATGCCCTAGCTGTCGACGCGCCATAAATCCTCAAACCCCCCCTCCCTTCCTTTACTTAGCAGATTCCACCCCATCCTCTATAAAACAAGATTAAACAGGATGAAAAGCCATGGTTCAAAAACGGTTAAATAAATACGGATGCTGTCTTACTTACGTTGCCTTTTGGTCTTGGGTTGGGTAAATTGGGTTCAAAAGGTCGTGGGTTCAATTCCCCGCTCAGGCAGTTTGACATATAAATCCAAAAGGCAACGTAAATAAGTTTGCATCCGTATTTATTTAACTCTGAAACAAGATTACATTAGTTCTTTATTTTGGAGAAAGCGATATCGTTAACAGTTTACTATCAGCGGGGCACAGCGCACAACTTGTAATGACAAACGTATTTGTAGCTTAAATTTAACCCCCCCCCCCCCACCCTCACGCCGCCAACTGATATGCCCGAGCCCTCCTTCCCCCCACTCACAATTCGCTTTACCAAACTGCGTCACCGATGACGTCGCCATACCAGTTCGGTAAGTCCACTGCCAGACCATATTTGCGACATTGTTACGGCATCACTGTATTGTGGCGTTATTTGCCGTGCGGCATGATTGTGTACGGCACTAATGTTCGCGGCGTTTATTCACGTGCGTTGTTTTTACTAAACGGCATTTTTAGTTGCGGCTTTGTTTTTACGGCATATTGTCGTACGGCGTTATTCCTTCAGCGTTTTCAAGTGGAATTTCGTTACTGATATTAGTTTTTTGCAAGAAGCATTGTGAGAATTGTAAACCCACGGTTTGAATAAATGTTACCACGTACAGTTTTCTAAAAACGAAATCACTGTCAGTCTATGGAGTCCCGTTACAATACGATAAAACGTACATTTCTACTGGAGTGTTTAATTAACATGACTCGTACCCCCAATTAAAGGAACACCGGGTTCCTTCTCGCATAACGTGAGTTCCCCCTCCTCTCAAAATAAGCGTAGAATTATTCCTCGACTGTGGACAGAGCCGTTAACTACGCCCGTCCTTCCAACAACTTGTAGTGTAAGAGTTTTTCTCACAATATGCATTTAATTAAGTGTTAAACGTGTGCTTATTTTCTCGCCTGAAGCACTGAAAATCTTGTCGTGCAATATTGTTGAAGAATTGTTTGCAAGCATATATCCTCCTTATATAGGATACTTAACCTTACGAATCTATTTTTGACTAAGTTGCAAGTAACCCAGTTTTGAGTTTTCCTTTTTCATTTACTTCCACATTTATTGGCAAAAAGACCCCCAAAGGTACACAGTGAAAAAGCTTGAAAACGTCATGTTTGTTAGAGTGCATTTTCTCGGTAAAATCCTAAGTCTCCGTTCAGTCAACATTGAAGCTTCGGTTTAGTACGTTTGGACGCGTAATGATTTTTGAATACCTGTTATGTGAGGCTTATGGTAAAGCCAAAAAAAATATTGTTTTATTATATGATGCTTTGCCCACCCCGACCTACAAACACGTTTGCAGACAGAACGGTGATTTTGCCGCTTACACATAGGTCGATTTCCTAGAAATGAAGTTTCTTCAATTCTCAGAATGGAGTTTCTAGGAAATCAGGTCTTCGTGAGGCATGCAGCGTAAGCATGAATGCCTTCGGACGTCACTCCATGTGCAATTTTATCAATAGGAAATTTTACTATGAGGAACTAAACTAATAACCGGTTATTTATTGTGGATGGCGAAAAGGATCATGTCTTTATATTCTACAGTTCCTGCACCGATGCACTGCACTGCACTGCACTGATGCACAATATACTTGTTCATATTTAATATCATCATGTGTTACCTTGGGGGAACATCATTCGAAATTGATTGTTTTTTTTTTCCTTCAACGAAGCAGAAAAACAAGATTTCATCAGCCCTATATCACTTTGGAGTGAGAGCCCAACGGACCATCTGTAAAAACAGTGACTTCTCAATTTTACTTCAATCCATATATATATATTCAAAATGGCTTGGAACTTTTTATTTTTTTTAATACATTATACAGCTATTCGAACTGCTGAGGAAATTGGCCATAATTGCGAAAGAAACAGACAAACAAACAGAGTAAAGAACCAAACGTCGAGTTAAGTCCTGTAATCCGCTCCGCCTATCTTGTAGGGTTGAAAATTGATGTGTGAGGCTGGGGGGGGGGGTGGTTTTGTGGGCGCGGTGCGAGCGAAGTTGCGGTTCACAAAACAGACAAGGGGTGGAAGGGAAGGAATAAATTCAATAAATTCATTTACTGTGTTCAACGTCGACCTCTTTCCTCGCCAGAGTCGCTGCGAATCGTGTTTTGCGTGTAATACTGTCGAAGAAATGTTGCCAATATATTGTAACAGGCTGTTACATGAAAATACAAGGGCCACCTCGAAGCCAACACTCCCGTTGCCCATTGCTGCTACGTGCAGCTACGGAGCACTCGGCCAATAGCTGTCAACCCAGTTGTTGCCCGAGCGCCAGTTGCTAGGCATGGAGCGTGCTTTAGGGCTTAACCAGTTGGAACCGCTTTGTGTACACGGCCTGTTACCATTGCGTAGTTCATTGGCGGGAGTCTATTGTTCCGATGAGTTTAAATACGAGGGCATTAGGGCTTAGGGCTTCGTCGGGCAGATGACCGGATGCGGTTAACGCTCGCTAAAGACCCTTTGAACCCTTTGAATACGAGGAGTCTGGCACTAGATCTTCATTTGAGTTGGACTCTTGAAACTACTAAGGGTAGCAGAGCAGAACTGATGCTGATGTACAATATGCGATGGTCGCCACAAATTTAACTATAGCTTTGTATTGGCGACAGACAGTAGATTGAGAGAAAACTTTGGTACATCTGTTGCATGGAAGCAAGCCTGAAAAACTTTGTTACTGGTGTTGCAAAGTTTGGGGGATAAGAGTGCTAGAAAAATAGAAAAAAGAGTGGAATATCAGAAGAGCTGGGACGATTGCCATAAAATCGGTCATAAAACGTGATTATGGCAAACGGGATTATGGCAAACGCACCGTAGCCCGTACACCACCAGGGATTGCTCGTCTTGGCCGGCAGAATGAGGAGAGGCAACAACGTCAAAATGTACAATGCTGCAACAATGCAACAATGGTGCAACAAGGAGGCGACACGCACCAGATAGGAGCAGGGTGCGGGAAAAATAACCTGAAGTAACCTCAAACATAAAAGAAACACCGTAAACAACAAAACGCCTATACGAAATTGAAAACGCACCCATAAAATGAACACATAATATATAAAGTAGTCACTCACACGAAATAGGACTAAAACAGACACTGACAAACACAAACACTCTTTTCAAACGCAAATTACGTTTACCTTCTGACGTTATCGGTAAGTAAAAACAATCCTTGTTTCCTGGAATTTGAGTTTAAATTATATTTCGTTTCGTTTCGAGTGAACTCCAGTCCATTTTTAGTTGTGTACCTTCACAGCAATGAGTTCCATGTGGATACGAACTCAAATGCCTTTTCGAATCAGCGAAGCATTTTTTTGGTTTTTGGGCGACACAATGTATTTTATCGAATTGCATTTGTAAAATGAAAATTATAACACACGACGTAACTAGGGAAAAGCTTCCAAGGTGATTATAATTATAATGTTTTTTGCCATAGGTAAGTTTATGTCTTGGCCTTAACTCTTGGGGTTGGCGCTAAGCTGTCCAATGAAGCTGTCGACGCGCCATTAAGCCTCAATCCCCCCCCCCTTAACTCTTGTACACTTTCTTGTGTGTTACTTACGAAACACGCAGGTATACGTACCAATGACAACTATATAGACCCAATTGAATAATTCCAATTTTTTCCCACTCCAAATATTAAGAATACGATGAATAAACCAACGACGATTAAACACATGTAAACCCACCAATTAAACCTCTATTCAGCTTTAGACTATATTTTATATTAATGCATCCTATATTCGGCATTTCCTTTGCGGCTTATGTATGTAAAAAGAAAAAAAAATAGCCTACACTGGCCACAATGAGCCGCAAATAATAATAAAAGAAAGGGATCTGCCTAAAACAAAACTTGTTGTGGATTCTCGCCAACTTTTTTCACCTCTTCATATCGTGGTATCAAATGTCTAGTTAATCCATCCGACTAAGACGCAGACGTTGAATGAAATACCTAAAAATTGGGAGGTTTGCAATTTCCAAATATTTCATTTAACCTTTAAACTATGATGCTAAGTTAAAGGTTTCACGAATAAAAACGAAAATAAAATAGGGCGGGAATCATTAAGAAGTTTTGTTTTGTGCAACACAGTTTTCCGTTTGCATTTAATTTTGGTTTCTCCTACATCCCTGTTTTCTGTTTCTGCTTACGTCCTCGAAACCGAAAATAAGTCAGGGATTTTCATCCCTGGCTTATTTTCAATGTAAAATCATAAACACATGTATAAATAAAAAATAAAAAATAAAAAAGCCATGAATATTCACTAACATGGTTGACAAGTGACAGTTGTTCATCAGTGGTTATCAACCATTAATTATTAAAAGATGCTGCCGTTTTATGTGTCAGATCTATTAAGTTGTACAATAATTTCTGAATAATTTCCCTGGACTAAAAATTAATGTGTATAATTAATGATGCCTGATTGATTTTAATATTACCCACAAATATTAATTCCTGCATCGGGAAACTTTGAAATGAATTGGGTAATGGATTCAAAATTATCTTGGACAAATATGACAAACAGGATAATCAGGACAAACAGGATAAGAAGCTTCTTTCGTCTACTTTGCACCTCTTTTCTCGAAAATTCACTCAATTAGGCCAAAAATACGACCACCGCAAAAAAATAAATAAAAGACGAACCGTATTTTCATGGTCTTTTCACTAACACTGCTGAGTCAGATTGTCGACATAATAGAAACACCTTATTTCCTGGATTCAAAAGCATTTGTCAGAGATTCTACCACGCCATTCAAACGTCATTAGCACGAATTACACTGACTGTGCAATACGCCAAATAAAAAAAAGTCCTTGAGAAAAAAAGTTGTAATGCGTGAATATAACGAGAGTTCATGATAATAAACAGGAACCTACGGTTTATTTTGAAAGTTGTCAAAATGGTCAAAGAGTTGCAAGATTTGCATTTTATTCATCCTTGTTGCTCTGCAATTTTTATCGTGTTCAGCCGTGGACGTACCTGCATGTATATATATTTGGGGTGATTCTACGAACGTCCTCTCAACATACATTGCTTGTTCGTCCTGCAGAAAATCCAGTTTGCAATGAACGCCTTTGTTTGCTTTGCCTTCCTTTTCGTTGCCGTCACTGCAGAAGTAAGTAAAAGTGATAAGTTATATTTTATGTAGTTCATTTTAGCGTATTTTACTCTTAACTAACTACTGACAAATTTAAGCTACGATCTAGGTTTGCATTGTGCCGCTAAAGGTATGGTGATTTCGGTTAAAACCCACAAGGGCTCGACCATGCCTCAAGGTGAGCAATACAGAAACAACCGAACATTATAGAAGCTGCATTCCTGGATATAAGTGGGAAGAAAACCAATACACAATTCGAATAGTTTAAACAAAATTTGATACGTAGATAAATAATCTTTACATCGTTACTGCAAATTATTCCAGTCTTGCATGCCTGAAAGGTATTAAGATTATCTTAGCAAACGTTAGATGCCCGTTTTTCTCACGATGTTGTGGTGGAATGTGATGTTGGCAATTTTTCAGCAATGTGGTGGTATGGATATTGCAAATTCAAGTTAAATCATTGTGGTGGCAATTTTTTTTTTTTTACTAATTCTGAAATCTGAAGCAATCCTTTCGTACTTGGCCCAACATTGAACCTTTATTAGGCGTTTGTAAGGCGAAAATACCCTAATAAGAAAAGAAAAAATACCAGGGATTCGATCTGGAAACCTCCAATCGTCGCAGGGACCCGTGATGACTAGATTATCCCCTTAGTGGACAGCTGGTAGTCTCCCCCACTACCCTGGCCCCTAACTGACTGGCAAGGACTTTGCCACGGGTCCCTTGCCATACACCAACCAGATCAACTTCGTTAGGTTGATGAGCTCTGCCACCTCTCAGCATCCATGACTCATCACATTTACTCATTGTGAGGTCGTACTTATCAAATACTAAATTTTATAAATAGGACAATATTCGATTGTATTAAGTCAGAACAGACGGCTGAAAAGACAGACTTAGGAGCTCGTTTATGTACCGAGACCTTCTCGCTCGCCGAAAGCTATTTGCTAGGCAACCGTTATTTATTTACGATTAATTTCCCGTTTCTATTAAATGATTGCGGTAATAGACAACAAATTAAATGTGTTATAAATAACAACACGGACAAAGAACAAAGTGCAAACGTCATTTTAAACATTGCTACAACATTGTTGCCATTTCACGCCATTTCCAAAATTTGCTATTCTCGCTGAAAAAATAGCTTCTAGCAGTGATCAAACGACGGTAGAATAAATAGCTATACTCGCAGCGAGAATTCAAAATCCAACATGGCGTCCATTTCGGAGTTATCGATTCGAAGACAAACCTTCGAATGCCGGTATTCAGGAATCTGTCCGTCGTCGTGTACTGCATTAAAAATTGTTTTCTTGTTGTCATAAATCGACGCTGTCATGTTGCAAGCATCGTACGTCGTGTCGCGAGGCACGAGGAGAAAATCTGCGTCCGCGTTGCTGCCATGGTTACTACGTATAGACAACTTGAAAGCCGCATTCTCCAACAAAGGCAAGAAGCAGTCAGCAGATTTAGTATTAACCAAGTAAAAGCTAGGAAGCGAGAAAATTGTCCTTGCGCAAACGCTCCCTCGCTCACCAAACAAACGAGCAAACACGTATCCAACTAAAGTAATTCTAACTCGTTCTCTTCTCTCTTATGGCAAACAATAACAGTTGACGATTCACAGAAAGTTAGTTCTACTAACTTTTTTTACGGCATTTATCAAGTTTTACTTAACGAATGTGTTTTTTTTTTTCCTTTTTCAGAAATGCTTTAATGAAGAGCTGATCAAAAAGGATGTAAGTAATCTTCTTTTCACTGACATTCATCAATAGGCTGTCCGGTGCATTTCTTTTTCTGGAAGGGGGGGGGGGAATGAGGCTTAATGGCGCGTCGACAGCTTGGTCATTAGCGCCAACCTCAGTCACAGTGCAGTGGTCCGGATTTCCACTGCACCACACATTACAGAGATATTATTCAAACCCCTAATCTAAATCTTGGTATACATCTGTACCTCCTGCAAAAATTGAAAAACACCGGACAGGAGGACAGACTTATCGCCCAATTGACGCGCAATGTCATGCGGAAGACGGAAACGACGACGAACATCATCAAGATGGCGACAATCAACAAGTAAGTGCCTGACCGTAAGTGGCCGCCGACACCAATAACATTCAGGAGGGTCAACCCCCCGCAAAAGGAAACAGTGAGTAAGTCGAGTGTGACCAATGCGCAAACGGGCCAACACCACTTCCTCACGGCGACTGCGGCGACACGCCGAGTGCCATTCCTCAACAGTGCCTTTAATAGCTCTTTTTTTGGAAGCAGTGCAGCAAAACGTATAGGTATGGTGTGCGGTTAACGTCAAACTGTAATCTAATCAGTATGTATTCTAATCAGTAGCGTAAATTAGTTACCGAAACTGAAGTCGCCAAGATAATTCTATCCCATGTCTGATGGTTATCCATTCGATTTGAGCGGCCAGTTGTTTTTTTTTTTAACACTTAAAAAAATTAAAGTCCGTCAGCTCAAAATTGCAGCAACATTCAATATACTTTAACCAAATTTTCGGTGCACCGGGACAAAATTACGAGGTTAGAATAAAAAAAAAAAAACTAACAAGCTTAAATAAACCATACAACTATCACATCCGAACAAAATAATAAAAGTTGTGTGTACGAGGACAACCCAACCAGAAGCAGGCATTTGTAACTTAGTGTGCCTAGCCATAATTATCGAGGTTATTTTTTACCCTCGATAATTACGTCCAGGTATGTCAAAATTTGGTTTTTCTACACGAGATATTGGTGCGAGATAAATCTGCTGGACTTTCGGCAATTTAATTTATAAAATACTCGCTGCATTCTTTGTTGGTCGTGATTACTTTCACAAAGAAGATACGTTAAGAATTACGTTATGCAGTCTATGTTTTTACGTATTAAATGTGTGCGAAAGCATCACTCTTTTTTGACTGGTTTAAAAAACCGAGTTGAAACAAGCTTGTATAGAGAGCAAGAGTTTTGTTTCATTAAACCAAGTCGAACTGTGGTAGAAGTCGCATGTTTTGTCTTTTGGCTGCGAGCCAGTTGTCGCACGAGCTGGTAATCAACGCCTTATACTATTGTTGCTTTGATGAAATAATATTCTGGCAACGTTGAATGAATTAGCCTGGAGCCGGGAAGCAAGAGCCCCAGCTTCTACTCAAGTCGGCTTTATGACAAGTCGGGATACCAAGAGAGATTTACAACATGGATACAAGAGTATCATGGATATAGCATGGATACTCCGCGAATGTGGAGGCATTTACAAGCTACTGGTGTTTGTTGGTTATTAAAAAAAACCGGTAAACAATATGGCTTCACAATAGTGGGTTTCAACGCACGTATTGAAACCGGCAAAGGAAGTTACATGTCTCAATATACAGTCTTCGGTCTCGGAATTCACTGAATACCATTTAGCCTAGACAAGCATTATTAATGTGTACCAGCCAACCCACGCATGCTTTACGGATGTTTAAATTTCTCCTACTATAGCCTACAACTCTTGGTTTTTGGGGTTCCTAGAGAAAACAATCGCGTTTGCAATATTTACCTCTATTTGACTAAATGTTACAAAACCATGGCAATATGTATGACAAGATTTAGATTAGGGGTTTGAATAACATCTCTGTAATGTGTGGTGCAGTGGCAACCCGGACCACTGCACTGTGACTGAGGTTGGCGCTAATGACCAAGTTGTCGACGCGCCATTAAGCCTCAACCCCCCCCCCCCATGGCAAACAGGAAATACATTAAGTGTATCAGACTTAAAATTGTACAATTCATTCACTGATTGTGAAATGTTTAATAATTATTTGATGTGATCTTTAAGACCAAAATGATACACATTATTGAGTGGTTAAAGTCATTCATTTGCCTCTGCACCGAAATTGGGATAAAATTTGAAGTAATTGTAAGCACGTCTCATCTGCCAATCTTTTGGTCCAGCCAAGAACAAGGTGCATAAGTGTGTTTTAGTAAATTCAACAAAAAGCTTTCACGTATGAAAGGCTACATTCAGTATTATGAAACTGCTGCTAGTGAAATAAGCAATGAATATATGTTGAATGATGTTTAAATCATAATGGATAACACTGACCTTTGCTTGAGTAAATCGTTACAAAACCCAGTTATACAAGACAGCCAACATTCACCGTATTTGCTACAAAACCAAGCAAGCACAAATTTAACGAAGCAGACAGAAATTTATTTAAGCATTTTCAAGGTAACCAGCTCATTCCGCCTAAGCATAGTCATTTTAGTACTAACGATGTAGCATGACTCACAAAAGCACACGCGTTACGAATGGGTTAAAACTGTTGCAAGTAAATCTTATTCATTTATCAAACAAGTTAAGCAGCATTGGGCTGGATTGATACTTGGGTGGG
>JAHWFP010089370.1:15671-33555 GCA_023313725.1 Lithobius niger
CAAGAATTACTGTAAAGTCGAAACTGGTACGTTGTTGCCTTCAAAAGTTGAAATTGGAACATTGTTGCCTCGACTAACAATTTGCTCTGCGCGGTCATCTTAGCGGCCAGTCTTAAATGACGTCATGCACGAAGGATACGTTATTTTTCACACGGTACGGATCGCTGAGCGCTCTAGCCAAACCGATAAACTGGGAGTGGTGGGGAAGGCCTGAACAGGGAATGCCTGAATGTGGGGTAGTGCGTCTGTTAGCCCTGCTCTTTAGAAAATAAATAGATGGGGGGGGGGGGGGAGGTATGAGTTTGTTACCATTAAGCATATGATTACACATTAATTACTGAACCACAGGAAAGTACGGATGGGACACGGGAGGTAGAAGATGGGAGGAAAATGGTAGTATTCCAGGAAGAAAAATTGCCTGTCAACTAACGTGTGGCTAAGGGGAGGAAGGGAAGGAGAGAGCCGGGAAAGAGGATAGGAAGTGATGAAAGGGAAGGGGTGAGGGGAAAGCGAGGGCAGGGAGATGATGGGATGAAAGGGGGCAGGGGAGGAAGAAGATGGAAGCAAAAGGCAAACCTATAGGAAGAAAATTTGCCTGCCAACAACGTGTGGCTAAGAGGAGGAAGGGAAGGAGAGGGCCGGGTAAGAGGATAGGAAGTGATGAAAGGGAAGGGGTGACGGGAAAGCGACAGCAGGGAGATGATGGGATGAAAGGGGGGGGGGCAGGGGAGGAAGAAAATGGAAGCAAAAGGCAAACCTATAGGAAGAAAAATTGCCTGCCAACAACGTGTGGCTAAGAGGAGGAAGGGAAGGAGAGGGCCGGGTAAGAGGATATTAAGTGATGAAAGGGAAGGGGTGAGGGGAAGGCAAGGGCAGGGGGATGATGGGTGAAAGGGGGGCAGAGGAGGAAGAAGATGGAAACAAAAGGCAAACCTATAGGAAGAAAAATTGCCTGTCGTAGAAAATGTTTCGGCCGAAAACAGGGAAACATCAGTTTAGAAACACGACAATTCCATCTAATCCGGGTGTTGGCAGCCATGTTGGATCAGGAAGTGAGTGTGAACTGAGCAAGAAAACACCTGCAAGATCTGAGCAATATCTGAGCTCCACGACGTCGTGGGAGGAGTTTGATCAATTGCCTCGAGTTAACAATTATTCTCACATCCCTCTAGTTTAGAAACACAACCAAACGTGCTTAAGCCCCTAATCTCGCTTAATTGTAGATGCTTAATTACGTACGCGTCAGACAGTAAACCACGCAACCCAGGTAATCGTCGAGGTGAGCTCCAGGTCGCTAACACTGCAAAAGAATCAGCTATCTACCAATAAGAAACGAGGTAAAAACTATTGGGAGGGGGGGGGGGTTGCATTTAATTACATCATTAAAAACGTATGATGTGCGTGTGTGTGTGTTTGTACCCCTACTCCTCTTGAACCAAAGCACCTACAAAGATGGGAGTAGGACCAAATGAGAGATAATTAAATTGCGCTTCCGTTAGGCCTATTTTCATCGCTGTAACTTGATATTATGACCCTCAAATAAGCGAAAAAGCCTGCAAAAATAACGTCAACGTTTTTTTTTTTTACCCGCGTGATGTTTGTTCGTGATGTCATAGCTTGTTCACGCACACCTCCTCGAGCGAAGCGAGACGATGCCAATGGAGCGAATGAAGCGAGCGATGTGGCTATTTTCCATTACTTCACTGTGTCATTTGGACGAGTTTTTGTATGTTTTCGTTGTTATAGCCGACCTACTTCTACTTATTTTTAGGCTTCAGACAATCAAATTTAAAGCTGCAATGTGTCCTGTAGCAGTAGTGTGGTAAATATACTCCAGGTTTATGCTCCAAACAATATACTGTCTTGCAGTTTATTGCTGTCAACGTGAATAAGAATTGGTACAATGACGAATTGTTCTGGTGATGATATTGGCTAAAGATTTTAACCAAAAAAAAAACCCTGGGTTGCCTTTGCTTCATCCAACCGGGTTAGTTTTTCGAAGGGATTCCTACAGTGTGAGAGTCGCAAATTCAGGAATACTCCCCATTCGAGAATGGGACGAGGAGTACATCATTTTATTGCTATGGGAGGGGGAAGGGGGAGCAGTTTGTTGGAAAGCTCTCCTATCTATATATACAAAAGGCTTGGGTGGCACTGAGCAAAATCATCAGGTGTGTGTGCATAACAATCAGTAACAAACGTTTGTGTGTGCGTTACAATGTTTGTGCCCTGTAACAATCAGGAAGAGCTTTCAAAAATGATTGAGAAACAATCAATGTCTGCTCGATCGTTGCTGGGTTTATCGCACTTAGTGTCAAAACGGACAAACAGTCAATTCAGCAACATAATAGCAGCGTTCTCCATTGCAAAAAGACATTTATTTCCCTACGAAAACCAAACAACAGGGGTTCAAAGGGAGGGGAAGCGGCGATGGGGGTGGGGATATCAACACCACACAATGGGGGAATTCGGGGGGGGGGGGCAGTGGAGAAGAGAAAGGGCTACCAGTGAGTAGGCTGGCTAGACCGGCGTATGTTACGCTACGCCGGGGGTACAGCTAGTATGAAAAAAAAATCAGAACCAATAGCAGAGTGGAATTGTTCAATCCCCCATTTTCGAATAGAACATTTATGAATGCGCTACGCTTACACTGGTAGCTGTAGTAATTTTTTACAACTATACTCTCTTAGTACATATGCAGCCAGCACGGCCAATTTGTGTACTACTATGTAGTACACAGTTTGTGTAGAGGCAGTGCACATTCTGTACAAAGATTTTTTCACCTGCCGCTCGTGTATACTTACTCCTGCGTTGGCTGGGCTGGTACACAGATATGTGAACTGTTGTTGTTTAACGTGCACCCAACGTTAGTCATAGCGCCATAAGGAGAGAGGGACAAGTTTACTAGGTAAATCCCATCTGAAATTCCTAGGATATTTTACATGCTACATGAGCATGAGATAGCACAGGGCCCTTCTCTTCCAGGGGTGGCTGAGGCCGGACGAGACCTCTGGCACATGATACGGTTATGCTAACCATCAGGCCACCTTGGCCCATGTTAGAAAATACAAGAAAATTGAAAGATAAATAAAACTACTTTTCAAACTATTTAATAATCGATCCCTTCGTTTTTGAAACGCTTATTTTAAAATAATTAACCCGCCTCCCCAATTTTATATTTAAAAATATAGAACGAAATTAGATGCAAGTCACTGTTATTTACTCTGTTATTAGTGCACGCAACATACACTTTATTTTTTAAACGAATTTATTCCTAACTTGCATAATTGTGCTTGAATGAATGCATGTTGTCTGGAGTATCCGCCATTTTGGGGTGTGCTTCCCCTAAAGGAGCACACCTCCTTGCCTGTGCTTGCTGACCACCAGGGCCTTCCTGTAGCCTGTTGTATGGCCCAACTGCTAGGTGGAGCCGCATGAATAAAGCCTCTATGTAAGTGCATGTTGGCTGAATGGCCACTGCTCCCATTTGTGTCACTCATCTCCGAGTAGTTCTTGGACCCGCACTCACCATGGAAAGAAGCCCATACCAGCGCCATGTTAGCCTAGTTGTTTAGGTTAGACACAGCATTGTCAAGCCAAGAGTCTATTTTTTCATTGAGTCTCTCCTGACCACCACTTACATCCAGCATTCTTCTTTACCGAACATTTAAGAATGCAAGGAATGGGATGCCTTCTGTAGCTTGCGACATCACTGAACACGCAAATTGTAACTGCCAGTGAGAGGCTTTATGCAACAATCCCGGAGGAAACACGCCTGGTCGTTTTGCCATCGATACACTGACTTTTAAGCTGTTTCCGGATAACACATCATCTCAACACGTTTTCCGCCTTAGCAATGTCAAGGCCTGCTACTAACGAAGTTACTGCCGTCAGACATGATCTCGTGTGCCTGTGAGCATCCGCAGCTGTCAACCCTCTCCTCCCTCTCTTTTACCCATTATCCCATCAAGAACTTACCCTCCCCCCACACCCCCTCCCTCCATCGCTCAACAATCTTCGTCTTGGCTTGCGAATGCAATTAAGACAGGCGCACACACAGGTTAAATCAAGCGTTATTTGAAGAAAGCTGGGCGAGACCCCCGTTGACGTTTATATAGACCGTCCTAAACTAATATCGTCGGCATCTTGTTAGCTATAATCAGCAGGCACAAACAGGCTGAATTTTCGTTTTGTAGGAAGATTAGGGAAGAGGCCATGGAATCGATGTTGATGATCTTGGTGTTGTTGGTGCTGCAAAATCGTGGAACGTTTTAATTATTTCCGGCTTTAAAAGAAGAATGTTCATGAACAACCGTCGGGAAATCTGTGCCTTTTGAGAAGTCCTTACGACTCGTAGGCTGGATGTCAGCGACCTTCCAGGGTCCTTTCCTGACCTGGGTGCAAGTGCACCAAGCTTTCTATTATTAATATTATTATTTAATTTAGTGCCAAATTTAGTAACCTGAAGTAGCAAAGGTAATGGAAATGTGAGCACAATTGATGGCCAATTCGATTTGTCTTACCTAGGTTGTATCTCAGGATCGCATATTGACTGGTTATTGAGTAGTCCATATCCCAATTCCTTATCTACAAGGCCAAGAACCCAATAATTTCTCATAAGATCCAAGCCTGTCTAGATGGGCTTTCAGTACCTTCCTAAACTACACCAACCTCAACAAGCTAAGAAAAGCATTCATTACACCATGCCCTCAACGCAACCAGATGTGTGCAACGGATTTGACTCGGCTTGACTAATGGATGTGACCAGACGAGACCTATTCAAAATTGCCAACCAGATGGGTAAGATGGTTGCGGGTGGTGGAGCTTTGAGCATGCACGAGGTAACAGTTTTTCCGGAAACATATTCATTGGTAATCGTTGGTGTCATGCTAATCTGTGTTAATTGGTAGGGAATGGTCTGGATTGTCACCAACAGTGGTGCCTTTGGTTCGCTCTGTTCGTTGGTTAAGGAAGGTTACTGTTAGACACTGACAGGATATCCTCCCAGTCGTCTCCCATTGTAAAGCTGTAGACGTGTATAACAGTGTTATTTTATGATGTAATCTTGTAAAGAACCATTATTACGTCTAGGGCACCCGGGATACCGACCATTTTTCAGTCTCGAAAAAACAGTATCGCTGCATAAATCCCGGCATTTCCGGGATTGAAAATGGGATGAATTCGTGTAAAAATGGGTTATAAATTAATAATTTTTTTTCATGAATTTAATGTTTTCCTTTCCTATCACATAGGCTCGATTATGACTACTAATAATACCATCTATATTCTTGGCCAAGATAGGAACTGAATAAGTTCTTCATTGGCCTTTCAACACCATCAAAAAAGAGCGTGTTTGCTGTCCGAAAGCTACCGTCGATTCAGACGCGCTAGTTGTACGATTTCTTCCGGAAGTATCTCACGATTTGCGGCCCGTCTGCAACCGCCCTAATGATAAAGCTTCCGGTACCGATAAATCGGTAAAACGCATCGAAGTATGCACATCCCTCTTAAACGGATAAAAGTTTATGTGTTGAATTCGTCTTTAGCTTACTCTGTCGTCAGATATAGATCTAGATGTAAGCTAACACGGAATTACAAGTGCACACAGAAAAATATGTTACAACAGCGTTTCAGAATATGTTAATATGTGGTTAGTTAACGTCCGCCTTAACATTTCTCACAGACGCCATTGCATCTCTCTCTTCCTTGACCGTTGCCAGTGAAGGTCCTGGTTTCATCCAGGTACAGTTCAGCTGGTACAGTTCAATAGACAACGGATGTAAGTAAGCCTTAAAAAACCTAAAGCTCTAAAGGAACAGATCCAGAAAAAACATATGTACCATCAGCGTGGCCCTAATACATGTAAAAGAATTACTAGCGAACCCGTCTGCCCCCCCCCCTCATACCCCCCCATTGTGTGGTTAAATTTCCCCCCTGCGGCACGGAATTATCCTCTGTTATCATCTCCCCCCCCCCCCCCCCCACAAAATCCCTCCTTAGCTTAACTACCACTCTACAGACATGCGACCAGCTGCAGTGAGTATCTTGTCACAAGAATGCACGGAAGGCCCTGCCTTTTAATTTAGCTGATATAATGATCGGTTTCGCCAAGTAGCCTATTAGAGTAGAACTAGCTGTTTCCCGGCGTACCATACGTCAGTCTAGCTGATTCCCGCACGCGTGAGCAAAATACTTTACTGGGGAGCGTGAAATGAAAAGAGTCCTGAATCCTCCCCCCCCCCCTTTGATCCCCCATTCCCAACCATGGTCAGATACCCACCTGCTGCCCCCCTCCACACATATTCTCCCATTGTGTGGTTTGAATCCTCCCGACCCCTGCTCCCCTTCCCTTGGAATCCCTGGTGTTTTGTTTTCCTAGGGAAGTAAAGAACTTTTTCAGTGGAGAGCAACACAGTGTGGCTGAATTGCCTGTTTCCCCGTTTTGAAAACAAGCGCGAAAAGCCCGCCACAACGATCCTGCATGCAGTGATTGTTACTCAACCAACTTTGAAAGCATTCAACTCGGCTCTAATGGTCAGCATTATTGAATCCTCCTTGTGTTTGTTAGAAATTGTTACAGCGCATATCCGTTCTCACTGTCGGCCACTCGCCTTTTTCTTTGCTACTGTGCCAAGAATGAACCCGCTCGCCCTCTTGCTGATTGTTCCAGGGCACAGTTGTTAGGGCCTTAGGGCTTCGGGCAGATGACCAGGAGTGGTTAACGCTCGTTAAATCCTTTAAACCCTTTCGTTAGGGCTTCGTCGGGCAGATGACCGGGTGCGGTTAACGCTCGCTAAAACCCTTTGACCCTTTGAAACTAATAGCTAGCATTATTGAGCTCTCTGCAGGGCAGATGGCCTGTGAAAGGCTACCGTCCTTGAAATAAATAATAAAAATAAGCGTTATTGAAGCAATATTTCATTTCTTATTTCGTTTGTTACTGATCATGATTCCTGCTATGGTGTTATCGCAAACGATGCATCCTCATAAGCCAAATATTACGATTCTGCTGTGATGCTAGCTACTGACCAAAAGTTGGTATATCTTGTAAGGTAAAAAGAAAAGCGTAAAGTACACTATTTACTCCAAGGTCGAAGGCTCTTCTTGTCCCGCGTCGTTTCGTGATCAATCGGCCACAAACCTATAAACCTGACAGTAAAATAACTAAGTGAATGAATATATAAAAAAAAAGGTGAATATTTCAATCTGTCAGTGTTACATTACAGCTGAAGTATCCGAGTCATCTATTAATCGAGACAATTTTCCGTTTTATCCATCAACTAAAAGTGGTGGACCGGCTGAATTGTTCCTCACTGCAATAATTTATGTAAACATAATTAACACGGGGTGGAGATTGTTGTCACACTGACAGTCCTCGCTAACTTAAAAATAAAGTGACAAGTCATTCGACTCTAAGTCATAATCTTAGTTGTCATCCGGTATTTACCTAAAAAAAACTGACTGAAAATACCCTTGACAACTCAAGTATAACCCAAGCATGATGGTAACCATACGATGATGAGAATAGATTCTAATCAAAACTTCTTTCGAAACATTGGCTGGCATTGTACCCATCAATGTCTTCAGAAAGTATCGTATAAAACAATATAACGTGATATAATATAATGGTATGTAAATATGTATCTTGATTTAATATAATGTATGTATATATGTAACAGTGTTGCCGGTGAGGACGTCATATGTAATAATGATACATGTATGTATGTATTGTACTGTAACATATGTCACAAAAACTTTGCAAAAAGCTTCAAGGATTGCAATTCGTAATTCTAATTAATAATAACGTTATTGTTGTTATTATTATTGTAGTCGAATGATTAGTACAACATCCTCTGGACTAATCATTCGCCTACAAATGGTGCTGAATAAAACAGCCAAAGGACTTTTTGGAAACTACGTTCCCAAGAAATCCACAAACGATATTTTTAAAGAAAATAAATTAATAACAATTACGCAGATTACTGATTATACATTCATTACTCAAAATTATTTTAACTCCGACTGGAAAATTCCTTTAATAAGAAGTGGCAGAAAAAAATCATAATTGGCTAAGCGTCCCTCCTTTTAGGAATTCGTACGGTAGAAGAGGTATGAATAATTGCGTCTGCATACCAACTGTTTTTAACAAACTGCCTAATCATTTAAGAAAACTGGAGAATATTTATAAAGTAAAAAGCACAGTTGAAAAATGGATGTTTAATTATGTATATTTTTATTACTTTTTTAAATTGTAGAGTTGTAGAAATTATACTAACCTTTTTTGTATATAATTTTAAGGACTTGTTTTTTAACGTGGTTTGTTCACATTTTACTCTAGATCATTTTGTTAACTTGTCATTTTATTATCATTTACATCATCCATTGTAATCATCGGTATATAATGTCCATCACATATTATAACACAGACGAATATTTGTACGTATTATACATGCACAAACAAATTCATAGGAATTTCGTGCATCCCTCTTGTAATAAACATTAAACATTATCTTCTAAGTGAAAAATAAATAGCCTTAAAATAGAACAAAACATTTTGGATTGTTATAACTTTTTGGCCGATTATTGGGAATAATATAATAAAATAATCACCTGCAGCAGGTGTAATTAAATATAATTAATATATTATCCATTAGTAGGTTATTATAAATAAAACATAATAAGATTGATATAGCATACAACATCACTACTTTGTGGTATTAGGTTGTTATTTATTATGTGTGTGTTGTTGGTGTTTTGCTGCTCACACAAGTTTCGTGTAAACTTCGAGCTACGTATGCAAATAAAGATTATTATTATTATTATTATTATTATTATTATTATTATTATTATTATTATTATTATATAATAAATTAAATAAGAATATGTTAGAATATCAGTCCAAAGCTGAATTAAAACGAAATCTTAAGACTGAATTAGTTAACAAATATAAATTACAAAATTAATTTTAAAGATTATTAAAGGTACTCCTCGACTTATTGTGTTATTAAAATGTATTAGTTTTAATTGTAATTGTTTCTTATTTCATGTATGTATAATGTAATTGTCATGTATAAAACGTGTACATTTATTGCTGCTCATACAAGTTTGTTAATTCAAACTTCGAGTATTTTTCATGCAATAAAAATATTATTATTACTATTACTATTACTATTTTGACTGAAAGTGAAAGTAACAATAAACAACACTGAAGGACCAATATCAAGTAAATTCTTTTTTATTGTCAACACGACTTCAACAAATGGAAATTCTTCTTCTACAGACTAATCGATTTATCGTTTTCCAAACGATCGATATACGATCTCAATTGAGAAACGGGGTAACCTGTGGCTGAGGTGGAGTAAGCGCCAGCTTCTGAAGCAAGAGGGCCTTGGATCGAGTCATTCACACTCTGCCTGCAGATCCTAACCCCCGCAATTCCCGACTGACCGGCATCCAACGTAAGTCCTGCGATGGTGATAATTCTTTCTCCCAAACTGTCCCAAGCCCCAATGTTATTCATCGTGGCCATAACTATCATTAAGATTCACCTTCATTCCATCCCATTAATGGCGATTAATCTCCCATTAATGTAAGTAAGAAGTTTATAATGACGATCTTCCGTTGAATGATGATCTCCCCTTCTTCTTTGTAAAAGGGGGAACGTTCATCTCCCCACCGCCACCTAGCCACCCCCCCCCCCCCACCACCTAGCCACCACCTTTCGCTATTCATCCTCCAACCCGGACACTACACTGTGACTGAGGTTGGCGCTAATGGCCTAGCTGTCAACGCGCCATTAAGCCTTACTCCCCCCCCCCCTCCATCTGGATAATAATATCGTAGAAATCAAAACTACTTCTTTTAAGCAGTCTACTTTTAAGAGTTAAGGCGGATACTCACCAAAACTTTAGGAGCGTTGCGAGCTTGGCTTCACGCCAAACATCACTCGTTGCAAGGTAACGGGACCAGTGTCAGACTGAAGCTCGGTTTCAAGCGTTGCTTTGATGGCGTTGGAAAATTTCATATTTAAAACGCGTTCGAGCTGCAGCTAGTAGGAGGCCCACTGTACTGCAGGCAAGCCGCATATCTGTTACGGATACACACAAAGGATACATCTCCCAGCGCCATTTTTTTCGATCCGCCACATCAAGCACGGCCCGAAAAGGCTATTCACTTACCGTTAGTCTTTTCCTTGCTGAAAATCCGTTTTAAAATGTGGCGTCTACGACATTTTCTGTTGAATATTAGGGAACTTTATTTACATTCTTCCAGAACGTATATGATGCATTGCGCGCCTACAATGACCTTGAAGTTTTATCTGTGTGTGTGCAGTACTAATTAATCATTTTCTAGTAATTACTATGAGATCAAATATCTAAGATAATGCAGCAAGAATTAAAATTAATTATTCCAATAGATCGCCGAAGCAAAATTATAAGACAATAGCCTAGAAAATTATAAACTGTAATGCGAAAATACGAGAATCATTCCGGTTTGTGACGACACAATCTTTAACTTGATTCTGTGTCGTGTACTATTCTCAAAGCCAACCGAGACAACAGCTACGTTCCTCACTGCGAGGAACGCAGCTACCACACCAGACGACCTTGGCGCTGTATATGGGCGGATGGCGATCTGCGCGTAGCTGTTATACGGCACGCGGAATGTTATAAGACAGGCCGGGTGTCCCTTTAACCAAAACTTAATTATTTGCTTAAGCAGCTTCGCCAAGATGAAAATTCGTGAAAATTCACGAAGAATTCACTAAGTATAATCCTTTTTTAAACTCCCAGTCTTTTATCAGTGAGAGCAATACGAGCGGCATGGGGAAATTAACAGCATGTTTTCAGTTCTGCTAGAACAACAATTACCGCTTTCAATGTCTTAAAGGTGCATCTCTTGATATTATTGTTTGAGCTCGTACGGGCGATCAACGAAACACAGTTGAATAACGTCAAACAGGAGTAGATGTCAACCATCTTGTTTGTAGGCAAAGCAGCGTTTGCGGTGTCGGTGTGTACAGACCCAAATTTAAACGCGTCAAACGCTCTCCAAGACCAACGCTGGATACGACCAAGCCAAGCTCGCAACGCTCCTAAAATTTTAGTGAGTATCCTCCTTTAAGTAAGAAACCAACGGCATCGCGCGTCTAGTAGGAGGGAAGCATTTGGGGGAAGCTTTACAGGACAGCAGGCTTCTCGAAAGGGCAGCTTCGAGACCGCCTTGAACCTCATTTGTGTCCTCCAGCACGAACACGAACATGGAAGTAATCAGTAGAAAAAGGGGAGGGGCTCATTAGCTGTAAGAGGGGAGGATTTAAAACTCTTGATTGGAACGTGAACGGAGAAGAATATAATTGAAGTGATCACAGAAAGAGAGAAGGGCAGTATTAGCGGTGGTGGGTGATTGGAGTCACAGGATGCGCTGATTGAGTGAGCGAAGTGAACGAAAGTCAGCATTTATGAGCCAGTATTCACAACAATTTTTTAAAGAAACTTAAAGGGTAATTACATACATTTTGACTTTTGAAAAAGGGTCAAAGGGTTTTTAGCGAGCGTTAACCGCACCCCGTCATCTGCCCGACGAAGCCCTAAGGCCCGATGCCTGCAACACCCGGAATGGATTCTCAGGAGGTCACCAACCCAAGTACCAATCGGGCCAATGCTGCTTAACTTCGGTGATCTGACGAGAACCGGTGTTTCCAGCACTGCAAGGCCGACTGCAGGTTTTACTTTTGGATCACTTACACAACAACTAAACACAAGAATTGCGGTAAGAATACGTTACTTACCTCCGATACAACAATTTAATTACTGCATCACCAAAACACGACACGGAGATCGCCATTGTTTTACTGGAACGCTCAGAAATTAATGCCGATAGATGTCACTTTTCGATTTCGAATCGCAGCCGATTGAGATAGCTGTATTGACTGTGAGGAGCTCAAGCGTCTGGCGGCCTTAGCTGGTTGGCAGTGTAGTGGCCAGCTAAGGCCGTCAGACGCTTGAGCTCCTCACAGTCAATACAGCTGTCTCAATCGGCTGCGAGTCGAAATCGAAGAGATCCGTCAGTCGGCATTAATTTCTACGCGTTCCAGCAAAACAATGGCAACCTCCGTGTCGTGTTTTGGTGATGCAGTAATTAAATTGTTATATCGGACGTAAGTAACGTATTCTTACCGCAGTTCTTGTGTTTAGTTATTGTGTAAGTGATCCAAAAGTCAAACATGCATGTTAAAATGAATGTAATTGCCCTTTAAATCGTTCGAAAGGGATATACGCGCAGAATAGAATAGAAGGTTTCGGTCAGTGAGCTTAGAGGCCCAATCGGCAGATGTTAACCACCATCACCACCATCATATCAGTTGTTTTTTTGCCGCATGAGGGAGGAAACCGGAGTACCCGGAGTCGTGCAACAGGGGGGGGGGGACAACCCGAGAAAAATCCGTACATATTACGCTTCCCTTCACAAGGATCGAACCGGAACTGTAAGAAGCTAGAGATGTACCGCTGGGACCAAGACGCCTATCGAATCTGACGCCCCAGTGCTCGCAGCAGCACAACTAGTGCTGCAAACGGTGCATTCAACACCTTTGGCTAGTTATGCTAAATTTATCCTTAGTTTGACCCCTTAGATAGACTGGTGTCTTTATTTCTGGTAACGACATTTCTAATTCATAAAGAAAGTCTTGTAGGCTTACGGCGTACCCGGCTTTCTCATGGTTGTGTACTATACAAAAGCAAGTGCAATTTTAGCTTTTCTCTATACCTTACCAAATATGAACCAGACGTTCGTGTTTTGCATTTTTCTTCCTCAGTCGCCCTTCAGGCAGAGGGCGCTTCGATCTCGAGCGTCACACGCAATTCACCCTATAAAGTGAAAATTAGCCGCTTCTTCCGCCCGAGGGCAAAGCTGCGCGCGACGATGACGCAATCACATTTGCTGTCATCTGCCTCCTCTCGTTTGCTTAGTTACTTCCGCCATTTTAACGAGTTTTTAAATTTTTTTTTAAAGTAGCACGGGCCATTTTCAGAACGTCTGGGGTGACGTGATTACATGAACTTGGGAAATTTCGTTAAGTATAGAAAGAAAGCAGGGTGTCCGAAGCAACAAGGCGTGCATGATGACAGCTTGGGAATCTCTAACGATTTTAGGAATTTCGCAATATTAACACCATGATGCTGTCTGACTGAAGTTGAAAGGTTTGGGAATACCAGATAACTAGGGTCGTCATCAGTTCCACTGTCGACAGAATGGAGCAGGCTCCGCTTTCTTTGCTGTTTGGCTGTCAATCGGATCGGATCGAATTTGCCTTGTAATTTCTAAACAATAAGAGACAGTTTCTTGGGGTTCGGGCCATTGGAAAGGTGGTGACAAAATCCGTGGAAATGGTGTTAACAAACGTCCAAATCGGTTGACGAAAAGGGAAAATATCTTGATTTGGTTTATTACCACCTAATGCCGTCTGTTTATCAACAATCGATCTTTTAACAACCGGATGCCTTGTACAATTCGAAACGGCTTCGCGTCTCGTTGTTGTTTTGATTTTGGCGCCTGGTGTTGGTCCATTTTTCATCCTGATGGTTCCTCAACCCCATGTCCGATTCAGGATTTTTCTTTTGATAAACCTTGTCCGGACTCCCGTGCTAACTGCATGCAAAGTTTGGTTTGAATAGTCCTCGTGGTTTTCGCGTGATGCGCGGTCTAAGATTACATTGGAGTGTCTTCATAGCGGGCCTACACTCCAATAAGTTGGTTCTGACAAAGGCCCCATAAATTTAAAGCCACTTAGTACCCGACAGAAAAGCTACTGAATTGTAACGATTCAGGAGGCAAGACGGGAGGTTTGTTAGGTAGCTCCATCTCTTGACGCTAACTGGCGAATCTGTAAATCTAACAAGGTTTCCAAAGTCTATCATCAGATGAACCTGCGCAAGTAAGGTCCGTTCATTTTATGTTTTCCGAGCATTCTGGAAGGTACCCTTGAGCCGGCCTTATATTAAGAGGGGCTCTGGTTGTGGAGACCACAATATTATTCGGCAAAGCGGCAAATAATGAAAACAGTGGACGTGATTTTAAAAAAAAAGTGTCGCATTGGCATTAAATAATGAGATTCGTAAAGTTTCGACGACGTTTTCGTAAATGTTAACACGCGAAAGATACGCTTTATGAGGCTTTGTATTTCCAAATAGCGCGGTTTCTGGGGTTGTTAGACTTGTAGGAGGAGCTCCGTCACCTACATCTCTGCTAGACTCAGCTAAAATGCGGAGTAGCGATGGAAATTCGAAGAACCCAATATCTACGAAAATATCCCAAACATGAATTTCATCTTCCCGTGAACCTAAGCCCCCATGTCACAAATTCGAAGCAAATCTTACTAAAATTTAACACTTTACACAAACACACAGTCACACAACAAAATTCAACAATCAGTGGAATATTCTACATCACTCACTGCATTCGCTAGGCCTGAAAAAAATGTTTGTGGGAAATGGCAAGCAAGAGCGCTAACATCCGATGAGTCACGCGCGTCAATAGTGACGTCACATGGAGGGATTGAGATATTAATCGCGCGTTTAGGAACAACTTTGATGAGTCGACAGACAGCGCTGAGTTCTTCGGTGAGTATAGGGAGATGCTTAAAGATACGGTGTATTCTAGCATCTGTAATTGTGAGAATTAAGAATCACAGTAATAATTGTGAAACTAATATTTCAGCTGTTAAGCTCCCTTGTCAATCTGGCTTGTGTAATTGGGCAATGGTAAATGTGAAAATTATCAAAGTGAAAATTTATAGACATAAAATTCCTCCTAAAAAAAAAAAAGCGTAAAGATGAAGATAAGACGGTGTGACCTTTTGTACGTTCACGGCCCAATAAAAGTTGTGAAATGCACCCAAACCAAAACTGGTATAAGAGAAGCCACCAATTTTCCAAAAAGGGTTGGTTTTTGAAGGCAGTGATATCATTCAACCAGGGAAAGACCGCCAATGTTAATCCTATTAGCCAAGTTAATTGCACCGAATGATACTTTGGACGTTAAAAATGAAAACTTGAAGCTTGCTACCACTATAGTAGCAATGTTCTAGTTTTATTTGACTTTTCGAACTATTAGTCGGTGCGATTAACTGGGCTAACAGGATTAACCTTGGTGGGCTTTCCCTCGTTGAATGATATCACTACCTTCAAAAGCCGACCCGTTTTGGAAACTTGGCGGCTTCTCTTATACCAGTTTTGGTTTGGGGGGAAATTTGTTACTCTGATACCATACACTGTACGGTGTCAGTGTTTTTGTAACACTGTACAGTTTTGGTTTAGTTTTTGTCCTGAATGAACTGACCGTTCTGAAGACAAGTCTGGTGCTGAATGACGCTACCTAGCCATGGTTTTTTGACATTGTCGATGGTACCTTAGTTTAGCTGCAGTTTGCTGGAAACTTCCATCAGAGTCCATGAAACGTTTCGTCTTATCACGTCTTAAAACAACAGGTTGGCTGGCACCTTTCTCTTCAACCCCTCCCCACCATGTTACGTAGATCTAGAAAGCTGATAAAAGAAAAAGAGATAATTGGGTAGGTCAGAGTTGTGTGACGTACTATGGAAAATCAATAGCATTATCTAGGATCAGCACCTTTAATTTGGATCACTTTGGACTAATGGATTGTAATTGAAGACGTTTGAGAGACAAGAAAAACATGGATGTTGGCATTAAGAGTTTCGATTTCAAGGAATTCCGTGCTGAAAGTTTCGTTTCGAGTTCAGTTAGTGGAAGCAGGGGATCGGTCGAAGCAGGGACATTCGACTTTCGGGTCGATCCTTTCAATGAGCACTTCTTTCTTGACACTGAGAACTTTCGTAAACTCACCGAACAACTCATGGCTGAAGCCGCCCTCATCAAAGTAGTGCTTAAAGGTACATATTCGCCGAATCACAGGCTGTAGGATCTAGCGCCGTCTACCGTTATGTAGTTCTCTTCACGCACTTCATTAACTGCAGGGACCTTCTACTATCTGCCGGGTCGATTCACTCAGTTGTACGCGTCTGAGCTATAGTATAGCTATTTCCCGTGGCAGAGTATACGTGAGTGAGATTCAATTGATGACGTTTTTGCTCCCAAACCAATCCTCGAACCAGACGACGCTTGGTTTTTTTCTAAATTAACAAAAAAGGAAAAAGGTTTGTTTCAACTAGCAAGTAGTTTTTAACGAAATTAATGAATAATTATGAAATATCTGATCGCTCAATCTTTACTGAACGTTAAAGTACACACTATTAAAACAAAACGACAAATTCTTACCCGTTACCCACGTCGAGAGTTGCTGACGTCATTACTTTCAATCCAAAACAATGGCGTGCTTCTACGATGGTTGCTTGTGACGGTGCTTTCCGTCTGATAACAAACGTTGCGATTTTCAGTCGCATTGTCGATTGTACTGGTTGGTTAATGCACTATCAAAGCATTTGATACCATTGACCATACAAAATCAATTAAAAAATGCGAGGCGTATGGTTTGAGAGGGAAATGTAGCAGCATATTAACAAGCTACCTCACAGATCGTAAAGCATGTACTAAAATAGGGGGTCATCAAAGTGAGACTGAAACAGTACTGTACGGTATACCACAGGGTTCTGTGCTAGGACCTCTTTTATTTAATATTTATATAAATGATGTGGTAAATTGCGTTAAAAATTGTGAGATTACGTTATTTGAAGATGATATTATGTTGATGTCGATTCACCAAAATAAAAATATTATGGAGGAAAATTTACAATCAGACTTTAACAATTTAAATATTTGGTTCCTTTATAATGACGTGTTCATAAATGATTCAAAGACAACTTCTATTAAGCTAACTTCAGCACACAGAAAATACGAATCTCGAGATCTATACATTCATACAGAACAATGCCAGTACTTAAGTAACTGTATTAATACCTGTGTTCTGGTGAAAGAGGCAACAGAAGCTAAATACTTAGAATTGGAGATTGATCAATTTTGGAAATTTAAAAGTCATATAAATGCATTGATAAAGAAACTCGGGCAACTATTACCTGTATTTTACAAGATAAAGTATATATTGAACAATAAACATAAACAGATGATATTTGATGCATTAGTTACTAGTAACATTAGGTATGGAATAGAGGTTTATGGATTTGCTCAACTTATTTATTGGATCGACTGCAAAAAACACAAAATAAATTAGTGAAGTTATTATTTAAAAAAGAAGATACATATAAATCGACTAAAACGTTATTTACTAAATTTGAGAAATTGTGTAATTATTGTAAATAACTACTACAAGAATAATTGTAAGGTACAGGATGCTCCAAAAAGGTTTTATTTAAGAGAAAAAACTATAATATACGAAATCCCATTAGTTAAAAATAACTATGGGATGAAATCAAAAAATTATTATATCCCAATGATTTTTAATCAATTACCAGTTGAGTTAACTGAGCTAACCGGATATGGTCAAATAAAAAAGAGACTTAAGGAGTGGTTAATTAACAACTAAAAATAAAAAAAAATAAAATTTGTTGAAATCTTTGAGTAAAATCAATATTAATATATTAATGATAAACAACAGTTTACTAAAATTGTTACTGGTCATTGTTGTTGATATGTCGTTATTTACTTAATACTATGCTTTATTTACTCATCTAACTAATTTTGTAACATTGTATAATTTATGTTAAATAATTCTGTATTTTTGTTTGGAAATTGTAAATATTTGTACAGTGTATTTTTTTAAGTTTTTGTTGTATTGTCCAATGTAACCCATACAAGCTTATTAAAAGCTTCGGGGTACATCTGTAATAAATTATTATTATTATTATTACCATCGTTGCCACTCTTGGGGGAGGGGGGGGGGGAATAAGGAG
>JAHWFP010089370.1:33655-56189 GCA_023313725.1 Lithobius niger
CCCCCCCCCCCACTTCCCCCAAGCTATGGTGACAGCAACAAGAAATGAAAGACGAATGTCACTGTCATCATTAAACAATTTAAACAATTGGAGCGGTCAGGCTTACGTTTGATGATGAATATTCGTTCGTTTGTTAGTCCAATTTTGTCATCATCAAAATTAACAGCCGATGAAATGGAAAAATCAGTAAAATGGCGCGAAATGGGAACAGAGACGTCAGATGCGTTTGAAGCAGCTCTCCAATCTCGCACGGTTTCTCGCGGTAAACCGTAAGGGCACGTTTACGCAACCACTCGCTTTTGCATTCTCGCAGCTAGAAGGTAGAAATCACCTCACATTCCAACATGGCGGCGGTTTTATGTCTGCCGCCTCGCAACGAAAACAGCAAATAACGTGAGTTCAGAAGCGTCTGGGAAAATTGTTTCGTCATGAGGAATTCTTTATATTATTGGCACGGATTATAAGACTGCAAGTATTTACTCAAACGATGTCGGATTTAGCTAATCCATTTAGCGTTGTTACCATGGCAATGTCACCTTTGCCAACGCTATTGAGTTCTAGCTGCGAGAATGCAAAGGCGAGTCGCTGCGTAAACGCGCCCTAATAGTAAGTGGGCACACCCTATCCAGGCTACCTATAATCCAAGCTCCCTGATTAACTCAACACGCAATGAACACACAAATAAATTTCTTTTTACACAACAAACTAGCCAAGTGCCTCCTTAATTATTAGAGTCGATTTAGACCCTTATGCGAACGGTTTGTCTGGGTGTCTGTCTGTGTGTTCGCGCTACAGCGTTTTAACGAATAATCGGATTTCTATCAAATTTTGCACATAGATTCTATGCCACATTTCTAGGTCTAAGTTCGTTCGAATCCGTCGGAGAAATCCTCCACTAGAAATAATCAAAGAATTTTGTTCGCAGCAAACGTACGGAGTTCCTCATTTTTTTTTCAGCCCACTGACGTCATCCATCCACCGACCAATGACTAGGAACTATGTAGCTTTCGTCAGTGGCTGACGTCACCACCATCCGACTAATGACTGCCGTTCGCTTAAATTATTCTAGGACCTTGACATTGGCACGTGGCCCCACTGATGTGTACGAATAACTGGACAACAAAGTAAAGTTCTATAGTCGAATACCGGTATGCGAAATTAACGAAATTGGGCTACTTGTTTGGACAATCGTTTATGACTTTAGTTCTTAGTACATTTTTTTGGGGGGGTTGGGAAGAAATATTTAAAACAACTACTGTATGATTTTTTTTCAGGGGAGGGGGGGGGGGGCGAATTCTTAAAACTACTGTTGGCCAATAACTTTGTTATTGGTTATTTCCTCCAAATTAGTTGGGCCGTGTGGCAACGTCGCCGTCGATAAATGAAATTTTTAAAACGCCAGGACCAAAAGGTTTGGAGGCCAACAGGACACCTTCACTACCTGAAAACTGCCAAATGGTACTGAATATTTTGAATGCTGCATTCAGTCTACTATTATTCTAATTAAACTTCCAGTTTTAAAAATGAAACCGATGGAAGAATCGTAGTGGGCTTGTCTTTAAGTGAGAGGTGTGCGCCGTCACGCCATGCCATCGCAGCTGATCAAAAAACTAGAAACGCAAATGACCTCTAGTTTTACGGGTTGCTTACGCACCGTGGAACCGTGCCCAAGAAACCATTTGGATTTTTGGATTGCATCCTTTAAGGAGGAATCCTTTAATATTTATTCACTGGTGTTAGGCAATTACTAGCCATATCGATTACTGAATTAGCAAAAGAAAACAAATCGACTCTTACTAGAATTGGTTTAAACAGGTTTATTGAATGGAAAGTTGATGCGCCCACGTGCGCAAGGGAGCAAGTGGTCAAGGGGGGGGGGGGTTTGAGGCGGTCAAGATTAACGATGTCACTGCCACAAGATGGCGCCCCTCTAGCGCTCAAAATCCGTGTTCCAAAATGATTGATATATAAAAAAAAAAAGCGCCCGTGATGTCGTTAGGCTTAACTTTACCGCGTGGTCTCTGTTTCACGTGGACACACCAACTTCACAGCCAATAATTAAGGAGGCACCTGGCTTGTTTGTTTCATAAAAAAAAATATATTTGTGGGTTCCTTCGCTTGTTGAAAGTAAGGGCTTGACAGAACTAGATAGCGGTAAATGGCTATAGCTGCCGTAGCCTGTTATTTGGCGGCAATCCCTCTTTAAACTCGTGGTAAATCTTCCAATACCCCAGCGTGACGTCACCGCTGAAACATCGTACTCATCGACTGCAGAAGGTGGTTTTTGCGCTGAATCCACCAACTTAAGATAGCGGACTGGCAGTTGTTCTTCACTATAGGAATTTTCACGTAAACTTAATAGTACATTTTTTCCCGGTTGGCTTTCCTGTTGGACTCAGTTTCGCAACTTTACTTCAGACGTGCATTAATGTTGCAAAGGCAATCTTTCGATTTTTTCGTCGTTTGAAACGGTTTTGACTCTAACTTATGTAAATGTTGCAAAAGCTGTTTCGCCCAGGATGCTTGAATACGGAGAGGAGGTATGGCCTTTTAATAACTGGTGGAGATGTTCATCTCGCAGTGTCCCCACTAAGCTGAAGAAGGTTAACAAGTCACTGGACAATATGTCATAGCAGGAGCGACATGAATAGGATTCCTCATGATGATTTTACCGCAGGTTGCATCCCTCGTTCATGGACGCGACCCCATGCTGCCGAATTTGGAACGACTGATCGTAATTATTATCTCGGATAAGTCCCTTTAAAGATACGCTCAGTAGGGGTTTAACCTAATCATACGCGGCTATCGCCGTGTATATATACGATTGAAGTCCTCTCTCCAGCAAAACTAAAACTATTAATTTCTCCGTTTCTATTCAATATATTTCGACCAAACTTGGGCAGATAGTAGATAGCAACTTTTCCAAACTTTACACCAACTTTTATGCAATTCCATGCAAGAGTAAACGTAGGAAGCCACATGTAAATTTGAAAACTGTTCACTTGTTGTTGTTGTTGTTCTTGTTCTTCTTGGCTGACACGGTTTCAGAAAAAACTACTGCGCCTACCTAAAATCTGAAACATGATCTGAGCCAGAAATTTCCCTGGGCTTCAAGCTTACAGGGACCACTTTTTCAATTGGTCGATCATTCCGGAGTTACGGGACCCTAAACGATCATTTTGATTGTTTTACGTTGTTTTAACCATTGTATTTAGGGAACAATGCCACTCAGCAAACTCCAGATCCATTCTTGTGCAATGTGCATGCAACAATTGACTGTTACGTTTATAGCGCGACACCATAGCCGTAAAAAAGGGGTTATATGATTGAAGTTTCAGTTGCTTGTTAAAATGTACACGGATAAAAATTGCTGATTTTTAATTGAACTAATCAAATGTACAATTCAGAAAATTGCATCTGTTTAAGTGCTGTTGTGCTTTACCAATCATACACGTTACGTAAAGCACAACAGCACTTAAACAGATGCAATTTTCTCAATTGTACATTTGATTATTTCAATTAAAAATCAGCAATTTTTATCCGTGTACATTTTAACAAGTAAAATGAAACTTTAATCATATAACCCCTTTTTTTACAGCACGCTTGACGTTTTTGTTTGTAATATATAGCTGCAGGTTCAAAGTTTGTCGTGTAATATGGAAGTTGATGCGTAGGCTTGCAAAAGAAAAGCGATAGTGGAGTAAATGATTATGTATATTCTGTTTCATTTTCCGTCGTATGTTTTTGCAATACGTACCGACTCCAAACGAAATACAGAATTTCGGCTGCAGTATTATTTGCAATTCAAAAGTCTCTATTTCACAGCCGTTTGTATCTTTCAAGAATTTTTGTCCTCTTTGCGGGAAATACAATTAAAAATTCTCTCAGACGTGAAAGTTAACAAACATCGTATGAATGAATCGTTAACATCTTTTTTTAATAATTTAGCATTTTGACGAATACCAGTCTCATGTAAAGCATGCCATTTCCACGGTCGATTTGTTCTACAAGCCCAAACTTGATGTTCTAAAGAAAATTCGAGCGATTGGGCTATGTCGGCAGCATGACGTTCTAACAAGAGGGAGAATGGGGAAGAGGAGGGGAAGGTTTGATTTTTATTGAGTTGTACGCAACTATACTCCGTTGTACGCAACTAGTAGCCTAGTAGTTCCATATTGTGTACCTAGATTTTGCTTAGGCCTTTGACAAGATCTCGCATGCTAAATTTTTATTCTAAATAAGTATGGATGCAAACCTATTTACGTTGCCTTTTGTAAATGGGACAGAAAGCCAATTGGGCTCCTTAAGTGTTAAAAAAATACAAATTTTCATTCTGCCTTAATAATGTCGGCATTGGTGGTAAAATAATACGGTGTATCGAGGGATTTCTGGGAGACAGAACTCAATGCGTGAGAATTAATAACTGCATCTCAAAAGCGGTAGTGAAACCAGTGGTGTGCCACAAGGATCCGTGCTTGTCCCGCTGTTGTTTGCTATATTTATTGACTCCATAACAAGACTAAAACCGATTGAGACATGTGGTGGGTCGTCTGCCACAGAAAACGGCGGCGGTTGTAGTAGTTGCGTACTAGTGGTATTTGTACGGAACTACTACAACAGCAGCCGCTTTCTGTGGCAGGCGATTCACAGTCTCAATTGGTTTAAGTCTTGTTGGATCATATCATACAGGAAGCTGTTAACGATACTGAGTGTTCTGCTGCCGTTGATTTTCAATTGGTAGGGGACACTTTAAGTGGTGTGGACTGGTCTCATATTTATCTTCTCAAACGCTGCGACCGTTGATAATCTTTGGACAGAATTCATTGGTACATTAAAAGGAATCCAAGATTCTTGCTTGTCTTTTAGAGTTAGCAAAGCAAAAAACAGTAAAAAGGTAACCGTTAATTATTAAAATATTTAAGTGAAAATGTTAGTTTCTAAAAAGCTTAAGACTGGCGTAGATGGCAGCGAAAAAAAAAACAACAACAAGAAGATCTAATTGCATATAAAAAAAATAAGTAAAGAATATCAGTTATGCGTACATAGCGTCGCAAAGGAAAATGAACTCCGCCTAATTGGAAAGCGAAATTCCACAGCTATCAATCGCTATATCAGATGTAACTTAAGCCCAACGGGGCCGAACCTAGTCATTGCGAGTGGTGATAGTGATATAACGGATACTCAAACATAAGCTAATATGTTTAACCAGCATTGTGCTAATGTGTTTACCATAGATGATGGAAATTTTCCAACATGCTATGTAAATAATATTGGAGCCAGTCCGACAGATATATCTGTACATAAATATAACGTCATCACTGCCATCAAAGGACAGAATAATCAGGGTGCTGCTGGACCAGATGGTCTGCCAGCTATTGTTTACGTAAAACTTGCGGCAAGTTTAGCTGTCCCACGTGTAACTTTTTAAAAATACTCTCTGGGTAATGGAGGTTTGCCAACTGACTGGTCTAAAGTAGTGGTTTCACAGGTTTTTAAAAAAGTTACCCGTCTGTCGTCGTCAATTACAGACCAATCTTGTTAACCAGTGTGTTGCTTTCAAACTAAAAGAAAAAAACTAATTTCAGAGAAGATTAGAAGCTTTTTTTAGTGGGTATCGCCAATTTAAAAAATCAGTTTGGCTTTCTTCCAAGCAAATCTGCTATTATACAGCTGTTGCGGGTCTGGATTTCTGGACACAGGCCATGGATACTGGAAGTTCATTCCAGATGTATCTAGATTTTGCTAAGGCCTTTGATAAGATATCGCATGCTAAACTTTTATACTGCCTGAATAATGTCGGTATTGGTGGTAAAATAATATGGTGAATCGAGGATTTTCTGGGAGACAGGCCTCAATGCGTGAGAATTAAACTGCTTCTCAGAAGCAGTAACTGTAGCCAGCGGTGTGCCACAAGGATCCGTGCTTGACCCGCTGTTGTTTACTATATTTATTGACTCCATTACAGTGCATGCGGGTAATAAGTCTATTTACTTATTTGCGGACGATTTTATAAGCTTGGTAGATTTATAAATATTTATTGAAGACCGAAATACACTACAAATGGCATTGGGTGCTATAATTATCTGGTCTAACAACTGGCAACTTCCTCTTTCTGTAAAAAGCCGCGTTGCTATGTCCTTTGGTGCTTCAAAATTTGAAAGCTATAAACTTAATGGTGAAAATTTCGATTCGACACGTCAGCACACAGATCTGGGTATAATAATCACTAAATTACTTATAATTTTCAAAACATTGCGCCTCTATAGTATCTAAAGCGTTTAGAAGGGCTTAATTAATACTGCCATTGCTTTCCCGTAGTCACGCTAAATGTCTGCTTTTCAAACTTATGTAAGACCAGTTTTGGATTACGGATCGGAGATTTGTAGCCCATATTTCATGAACGATATTCGAAAAATTGAAAGTGTGCAGAGGAAATTCACCAAGTTTCTACCTGGCTGTTATAAATTAACTTACCTACAGGTGACTTATTATAGACCTATGTACCTGTTGTAAACTGGTCCGTACTGAAATTTATCAGGGCGACGTTCCTTCACTTATCCATAACAAAACAAATTTTACCCGAAGCCTCTCATGGAGACTTGATTGGAAGAGGGCAAAGACCAACACTAGACTAGATATCACTATCAATATTAGACATCACTACTTCGTGCCTCGCGTGTGACGAATGTGGAATTCTCTGCCCCAGAATGTGGTAGCTACCCCAAATGTGTTTTTATTCAAGAATTAGCTTGGACAACATTAAATTGACAAAAAATATCTTTTTACTTGACTCGGGTTAGGGTACGTTCAAGTATTACGTCATCAGAAAGGGGGGAGGGGAGAGGGAGGTTCGCCCGCTGCTGACGATTGGTGACGAGGGGGTAGAGGGTGGTCAGTTGATGACGTAAGCACTTTTATCCCAGTAAAAGGGTGGGCAATTGCAAAAAAAAAAAGGTCCTCAGAAAAAACACAGGGAAATACAAGGAAAACACCCCCTTCTAGAGGGGGGGGGGGTCCAGTTAGAAATGACGTAATACTGGAGAGGGGAGGGGTTGAGGAATTGATGACGATCGATGACGAGGGGGGAGAGGGGTTAACAATGGCCAATTTCTTGATGACTTAATACTTAAGTGAATCCTTACCATTACCTATGTTTTAAACGTTTGTACTCATTATATAATCTAGGCAGTGCATCAGAGGTATCTAATGGTAGACTGCTCTGTCCTATTCTCATTGGTCTAGACACACGCTAATGTGTCACCGCCAAGTAACAGTAGATCATCCCATTGTAGACATCGGATTGTTAAAAATTGATTGTTAATGATAAAAAGGCGGCTCACTAGCAGACATGTGTCTGTTAACTGTAAGAAACTGAAAGCATGTTGAGGATAAATCCCAATGCGACAGAAATGTTTCAAATTGTGGAAAATGTAAGGGGAAGGGTCAGAGATTAAGAAAAACTAAAATTTTAAGGATGAGTGTCCACCAATCATAGAGAAAAAGATGCGTCAGTAACGTTGTTTTTATGTTACTAGCTAATAAGATTTTTTCCCATGTTAAATCCCATAGACTTTTTGTTCATGCCTAGCGCAAAATTGAGAAGGCATACGTACCTGAACTTTTGGACACGAATGCATGGTGATCTGAGGATGGTCCTTTTGTTGGTTTGGGGGTTGTAGGGGTCAGGACAAATGCGTGGGAGGGTTTTGAAATTCGCCACCAGGGAAATTAAATTTCGTTTCTTTTCCAAGTTGCAACCAAAGATTTTAAGCAACAATGGCTTGAGCAATCAACACTGGTCCTTAGATTAATTGTAAAAGCCTAGACGAACAAAAAACTGAACTGTAATGAAGGACAAAATAAGGAAACATTAACGTTTCCATGGATTGCGTAAGAATAAAGGGATGCACGTTACATGATGGTTACGCAACAATACGAGCATCGACGAGCTAACGGGTTTTTTGTTAATAACCCAAAAATAAAATGCTTCGCCGTCCGCTGTTTTAGTAAGCGACCATCGGGGGTTTTTGTATGACTAAATGTCAACGAAATCGGGCAAAACTTTGGGGAAGATGCAGGGAAACAAAACAACTGAAGGGGATGCGCTGATTGAGTGAGCGAAGCGAACGAAAACAGCGATTGTTAGCTAGTGTGTGCAAAAATGGGATTGAAGATTATAAATGTGAAAATTTATAGAAATGAAATTCCTCTATAAAAAAAGGTACTCATGAAGATAAGACGGTGTAACCTTATGTACGTTCACAGTCCTATGAAAGTTGTGATGTCCACCCAAAACCAAAACTGGTAGAAAAACCCGCCAAGTTTCCAAAAACGATCGACCTTTGAAGGTAGTGATATCATTCCACCAGGGAAAGGCCGCCAAGGTCAATCCTATTAGCCAAGTTAATCGCACCCAATAATACTTTGGACGTTAAATGAAAAGTTGAAGATTGCTACCGCTATAGTAGCAATCTTCTAGTTTTCATTTAACTTTCGAACTATTAGTCGGTGCGATTAACTTGGCTAATAGGATTGACCTTGCGGCCTTGCGGCCGATCGTTTTTGGTAACTTGGCGGGTTTTCTACCAGTTTTGGTTTTGGGTGGATAGAATAAACGTTTATTATTATACTACGAGCTGAGTGTGCAGTGACACCTCGTTCAAAACTCTAGGGAACAATTTAAACGTTTTGAGCGGTCTGGCTTACGTCTGATAATGAGTATTCCTTCGTGGTTAGTGGCGCTTTGAAGCGATTTACCACATTGGGCCAGGAAAACGAACAGCCAATAAGATGCAAGAATCAGTGAAAATGGAGCAAACCAAGGCAGTGATGTCACAGACGCGTTTGAGGATGTAACAACTGCTACAGTTACATGAAATACTACTTTTTAGCTCTAATTAAAACAATTTTGTGAAACTAAAGAACGAACTTAAAACTCAAATCATCGCACTCGACTCAACTCAACTCAAAATGAAATTATCGACCCCAGCAAACACTCATCATTACGTCAGTTATTTCATCGAATATTACAATTACTATTACACGTTTTCTTATGAATTAATGAGACAGTATGTTGAGCAAATGTTAGTTGTACTGGCATGATGCCTTTTTGATTGTCATAGGCCTATACTGCATGATTCGATAATCATACTGACACATTGCGAGAAATAGGCAATTGCGCGTTCAATTTCTCAACACGAAAATTACCTTGCGAATAACAGCAAGGTAAGGGTTTGCAATACATCGGTACATGGCCTCCCCTGCAAGGTAGGGTTAATGCAAGTCGAGGCCCTGTGAAATAAACGTTTTTGATGCCCCCTGTAAACCCCGGGCGGAAGGAGGGAGCGCAGGGAAGGGGGATAGCAGAAGTACAGAAATCCAGTGTTGAAATTACATAGTAAGTTTTTTAATCCAGACGTGCAAAGCTGTAGCATTTTAATCGCAAGCTTTTAAAACTCCCCACGCATGCCAAATGCACGCCCAAAACGCAATGCGCCAGTATTTCGTATACATGCATCGGTTGTGACGGCATTATAACCAAACCTGTGACGCATTCGTGTAGGGATCACGAACCGAGTGGATTGTGAACACAATCTGGCAGACTATGCATCCTATCGCAGTGCCTCTAAAATGCTGTCATTTTCTGGTTAGTCCTAACGGTGGATCAAAAAAATGCTTTTTTTAAATATCAAATCGTAATGGTGTGGAACAAGTTGGTCTTCGACCTCCTAATCACTATCCCAAAAGGAAAAATTTCTAAAATAATTTTTTGAGGTGCCCACCTGGGCCTAAAGTTTAACATTAAAAGTCAATGGGGAAAATCGCTAATTCTGAAAAAAAATTATTTTTGACTAGTTTAAAATACATTTTTTTTTTACATTATGTAAGTTGGTACTCTCAGAGACCATTAAAAGAAGCCAGAATTAAATTTAAAAAAAAAAAATATTTTGTCCCGAAACTTCGTTTTAATTCAAGGCGTAAAATCGACAAAAATGCCTTTTTTGTCGTATTTTGATGGCCGAAAATTCGCATTGGTTTCTGGAAGAAAAAAAAATGTTTTTGAGTTTGGCTTCAATTTGGTGGTCTATGAGAGTACAAAATAAGATAATGTGAAAAGCTATATTTTATACTAATCTAAAATCACTTTAACAGAATTAGCGATTTTCCCCATAGACGTTTAAAGTTAAACTTTAGGCCCAGGTGGGCACCTCAAAAAAATTATTTTAGAAATTTTTCATTTTGGGATAGTGATTAGGAGGTCGAAGACCAACATTTCCGCACTATTACGATTTGAAATTTAAAAAAAAACATTTTTTTTGATCCACCCTACGAGTGCTTATGCAACGATTCACAGATTGAACACCTTAGCTTATGATGGAAAATGCTCGATACCTGTACCTGGGCTATTATTCCTCGCAAATAACCCTAAATTCGTATACCATTCCTCTAACAAAAGGAAAGTAAATACTACAGGATTAACGTCATTTTTCTGCCATAATTTTAGTTTATAAGCGCCTGTATTTTTAAAATAATAAATTGATTCTGGACCCGTAGAACGAGTGACGTAAAACATGAGCCTCTTTATGTACGTAGAAAATCGAAGCTTGCCAGATGCTGTTTTGAAGCCTTCACATCCGACGCTGATGCACCATATTGGCTCGTTGCTTCCGTTGTGATCATACACGAGGCATCCGTGGACCGGGCTTAAGGGAATGCGGTAAAAATTTTATATCTTTGTGTTCGTACTTCTGCATTAAGATCTTACCAAACAAAGCTTAGCATTACAAATGTTAAGCTTCTCATTACAAATGAGAAAGTGACGCTTTCAATAACATCTAACACTGAAAATTCATGGTTCTAGACGACGTAGGTCCGACTCCCTAGCACATTTATAGGCGAAACTTCCAGCCTCAAACTTTCCTAAGCCTGTCCCACGCATACGGCTCCGAAATACTTTCGCATGCAGAAACTCCCGCCGGTACGGTCACAGACCTTCGACATTTAGGCCTAATACCCTATACTTACCTGCTCCTCTCTTATTTACAGCAGAAACCTCAAAATGAAAAAAGCATAAAATAAAAATGGAAAATTCGTAATAGGTTTGTCAGCCCACGATCAAATCGGGCCCAATAACAGAAACATTAAATTTTGATAGCGGGGATTCAGTCGCCGCCCACGTCTTTCCCGCACAAAGGAATGGAGTGAGGTCGGAAAAGTACGATTATAAACATGTTTATGGATGCCATATCGCGGATTCGTTTGAAAGCTTTTCCTCAATATAACTTTCTGTTTGCGTTATGTCGAGCAATATATATTCATGATGCGCGCGAAATCTCTCTCGTCGTAATATCAATAACAGTATTTATTAGATTGCTTTCATCATGACTAGGGTATTAAGGTGAAGACGGCTGCCGATTGGTTGGGGGAAGCGTGGAGCCCGTGCATCGAAGGCTGTAAGTCCTAGCACTAACAGTAAGTAAAGTTGGCCGTTCTTCCTCTTCTTCATCACGGCCCACGAGACTGGTTGTTTACAGACCACGCCAATGTATGAAAACTGTAATATCTGGATAGTTGGAGGAGTTGTATACACCATAAGTTGGTCAGCAAATTAGCATTTAGTTGGGCAAGGTCTTGCCATGTTTGCTCTTGCGCCGAAAGTTCTAAAAACTATGTTATACTTTTTACGACGTAGAACAATCCGGTGCCGAATGTATGGTTTTTCCAACATGGCAATCATCGAATCTGTTAATTCTTGCTCGCTGCTCGCTAGATAAAACTGAAGCCTCGTTTTAATAATTTGACCAATAAAACAGCTTCCACAATGATTTTCCATCTTCACGTCTGAGATAACATTCGAATTAAAAGAGACTGAGTTCGAATCAGCTAAGCCTATAAGTTAGTCAACTGTATAATGGTCTGGTGCGGGAATTAACTGAAAACTTAAACAAATGCATTTTTCTGAATTGTACATTATTTGATCATTTAAATTCAAAATCCTAAACTTCTTCTCCGTGTCCATTTTAACAAGTAAAGTAAAACCCAACCCTTTCAACCCATACAACCCATTCTTTGTGGCACACTTGACCTTTTTGTTTGTAATCCGTTTACTTTTTGCGTAAGGATAATTTTGGTAAATAATTGTTGGCTCAGAAGCATTGTTAGCATTTCTTTGTTGCCTAATTACAATGTTAAAAACCCTTTAAAACCCAAACAACTTAAAAGAAATTGTTGAGATTAATTCATTCCAAAAATCCTTGTATAAATGGCTACTGGGCTTAAGTACTGACTCTATAGAAAAGTTATTCAAAATTGTAAGCTAAACTTTTTTATCGCAATTAGTATGTCTTACCTTGTCTATCCATTACCTTCCCATTATTTTATAATTCGTTTTATGTTTATAGTTAAATAATTCTATTATTAATTACATGTTGTTACTAAAGTTTTGCAGCGAATTTTTCTTTTTATACAATGTTTTGTTTTATAATTTCTTGTATGGTACCTACATGCCACACGCGGGCATCAGCTCTTGTGGGATGTGGGCACATACTGCATTGTCATACTGCAATTGTTTATTGTAATAAACTTACTTACTTACGTACTTACTTACTTACTTTGTTTAAAACAATGTAAAAACAATAAAACTCTTCGTTCAGGGTCTCGTAACTCCGGAATGGCTCGACCAATTGGAAAAACGTAATCTTTTTGAGAGAATGAAGTCCCAGTAAAGTTCTGGCTTACATCATGGTTCAGATTTTAGGTAGGTGCAGTACTTTTTTCTGAAACGGAGCCAGAACAACAAGAAAAACAAAAAAATCACTCAAATTTACGAGTGGGTCCTCTTTTACTATTGCGCAGAATTGCAGAATTTTTGGTATAAATATAAATATTCCTTCCATACTTATCTACAATCTGGCCAGGTTTAGTCGAAAAATATTGAATAGGAGCGGCGATAGTTTTTCTAAATTTTGCTGGCGTGAGAACTTCAATCATATACGCGGTTGCCACGTGTGATAGATAAGACTTTTGTAAATAGGCAGTAACTTATGGACAACGCCTTAACAAAAGGAACATATTGCAGTAAAGGAGGTTTTTTTTTAAACTGCTTATGCATATAATGCATAAAACAGTTATTGAAATACAGTCGGGGAGAAAAAGGGGCTTGCGTCGTGAGCTATTGTTTAATGACGTCACGTCCCACTCCAGTCGTTTATTTGATCGGGTGATGCCTATCGCCTTTAGCGTCTGGCCGGAAGTGACTGAAATATTAGTCGATTTTTCATGATTTCGATTAGAAGACGTGCCAGCAAATTGTAGGCATTGTTATTGAAGAGTTTATGGTTAAATCGTTTGCATATGAAGGGTTGTAGGTCCTTGACTAAAAATTTTTGCCAATTATGTTTCTGTATGAAAAAAAAGTTGAACCGGAACTGGCCTAGCTTCTTTCAGATTTTGACAACAAGCACGGAAAACGGAATTCTATCTGTTGTTATGCTATTGGTGAACCACTGGAAAAAAATGGCGGCTACTTTACGGTTCGCCGGGAAGGCTGCCCTAGGATTCTACGCGTATTGGCAATTGGTTATGTGGCTCCTGCTAATCAGGTAATTATTGCATAATCGATTATTTAGTGTAACAGTTTGTTGTAGTATCAATTCGACAAACGTGTGAGGCAACGGGATAGTGCATACTAGGTGCGTAGCTAACGGAATAAAGGCAGAATTATAAATTCATTCCACGATCACTTTCGATAGTAAAATAAACAATAGAGGGAACAAGTTTACTTTACCCGGCTTGTGGGAAGAATAAGGGCTCCTCACCGATTGATCTCTCGTTGGGCTAGAATGACGTAAAATGATCAACTGAACAACATTTTCCCTTAAAATTTTTTGGGGAAATGCTTCGTTTGGCCGTCAGAAATTAATGAAAGCCGCTCTCTTTGCGCTGACGGACGAGAGGCCGTTTTCTTCCCATGTTCCCAGCTGATATATTTTTCCCGTAAACAATTCAGATAAGTGGGTTATTATTGTCAGTTTCGTGTGGTTTTGTTGTAATTGTCGGTTAAGTTAGGAACCGGCTTCGGCATTTCACTTGTGGTAATGAACTGGTTGGGGTTTGGCGTTTCACTTGCCGACCTTTTGCCCAGTTTCAGGCTTTCTGGCGCGGCGCGGTGCTAACTTTGGACCTTCAACACGGCCAAACGGTGCGTTTTCCCCAAAAATGGAAGAGGAAAACATTACTCAGCAGGTAATTCTTAGTCCATTAAAAAAAAAATCGGACGAGAGCCAGTTTTCTTCCCATGTTCCCTTTACGCACATGGCCCGAAATTCGAAAAAAGATTTTAAAAACCTACCTTTAATTATCACGGAAAGCATTACAAATTGATCCCAAATTACGGAAACTCGTTAAATCATCATTAACATAACCTAACCATTTAACTACCTCAGTATGAAATGCCAAACCCCAAACTTACCTAACCTCACCTAACTGACAATAACAACAAAACCACACAAAACTGACAATAGCAACCCGCCTATCGGAACTGTTTACGATAAAAATATAAGGTGCCCTGCCGGCCTTGCGAGCGAACGCAAACACCGTACGGATTGTGGCGCTACAAATCTACTGTTTTAAGTCGTATTAACACATTTCCGCGCTCTGAAACCAACTGTCTATGTATTTAGGAAAGTGTTGGAGCCGTTTGGAAACAATATCGTAAGGATATCACTGAAAAACCGTTCTAATGAAAATGATCTTAGGGAAACCCGTTAAAGCATCATTTGACATTGTATAAGTGTTCCGGTGTAAAAAGTGTTCTAAATCAAACTGTTCTTACAATATAGCGTACTCATAAATGCAGCATGTAATAAATAAAACAAACAGTTCTAAATGAAGCCAGTCCAAAGAAAACTGTTCTAGACTCAATGTGTTCTTATTAAAACTGTGCCAACAGAAATGATCCAAAATTAATATGGAAACAGGTTTCAGCAGAACTGTTCTAACAAAAGTGCACTTGCTCAGGTGTTCTATACTCGTGCTCTTACCCCTAAAAGGTTCCAAAATTAAATGTTCTAATCTGTCAAGTGGTCGAAATGAGTCATTTTGTTTCAGTCTTCGGAGCACATTTGGAACACCTGCAGAACGGATCGGGAACAGATCGGGAACACTTGTGCTTTATTCGGAGCACTTTGTTATGTGTTTAGATCACATCAACTGTTCCACAAGTGTTTCCAAAGTGCCCCGACCATTTGCAGTGTATGGGGTATGTGCCTAATGTAAACTTTAGCCCAGTAGAGAGCTTTGTCTTTCGTCTATGAAAATATTAACGTTGCGATTTTTTTGGCATTATGTATTTCTTTATGAAATTCTTGTTTTTAATTGCTTGTGGAGTTAAGACTGAGTTAGAGACACTGGTTTACCGCGTCAGGTAAACTGTCTGTTTACAAGCGACCAACGAACCGAACATCGTAATTGAATCAAGACGGTCCGTACGACTCTTGGATTCCGATCATTAGTTACACGATTACTCTCCCCATGTTTACGCCCAATGGAACGGGTGTCAATCGGGCGACCGGGGAATTCATCTGTTCACGCCCGCGTCTACAACGGCTTGTAAACAACCAATCTCGCAGACTCCTGGAAAGAAGGTTGGACCGCTTTCTGCTCTTAAACTTTGTTCCCGCCATTTTTCCAACCAAACTCTTTGTCGCCATGACAACGAAGATGTGAGCGGCATATATTTTCTGTCTGGACGCGTCTGGAGGCACAAGGAAAATGTGGGGATTGCGCCGTAATCCCACGGGCACCGCCTGAAGGGGGGGGGGGGGGGATTATATCGCACCATCGTCGTTGTTCGCTGGAGTCTTGGTCCGTACTGGAGTATCGAACAATGTTTTCGTACGTGAGTTCTGTGGACATATAATTAATCATTGTTGAGAGTGCCACAATAAAAAGAAACGTCAAGATTTTGATTTGTGTAGCGCTGAAGTGAAAGAGGCACTCTTGCTTTCCAGCTTAAAGGTGACTTACGCCGGTATTCACTTGCTTATATCGGAATGCCGTCTAAGCATATTTTCCTGATATTCTTGAAAAAAAAAAAAAACATGATCTTTTCAAACCAGCCATAATTTTTGAACGCTTCTTCTGTTTAAGCAAATATCAAAGGTACACCCGGCCTGCCTGGTAACATTCTGCGTGCCTTATAACAGCCACGCACAGATCGCAATCCGCGCATTTACAAGCGTCAAGGTCGGCTGGGGTGGTAGCTGCGTTCCTCGCAGCGAGGAACGTATAGCTGCTGTCTCGGTTGGCTTTGAGAATAGTACACGAAACAGCATCAAGTTAAAGATTGTGTCGTCACAAACCGGAATGATTCTCGTATTTTAACATCACAATTTATAATTTTCTAGGCTAGTGTCTTATAATTTTACTTCGCCGATCTATTGGAATAATCAATTTTAATTTTTACTGCAATAGTCTTTTAGATTTTTGATCTCGTGGCAATTATTAGAAAATTAGTACATACTCACAGAGATGAAACGTCAATTTATTGTAAGCGCGCAAAGGATCATATACTCCGGAACACAGTAAATAAAGTTAACAATTATTCAACAAAAAATCTCCTAGACGCCACATTTTAAAACGGATTTTTATCAAGGGATTGACTAACGGTAAGTAAATATACCTTTGGGGCCGTACTTGATGTGGTAGATCGAGAAAAATGGCGCTGCGAGGTATATCCCTTTAAGGAAAATTGGAAATCAGCCAACAGCGAAAATTATACACCAGAAATAACGTAGTTCAGTAAGCCACCTTTATGCATTTTCTGTTTAAGCATTTAACAGCCGTATATTCCAACGTTTCTTAAATTCTTAGTGCAGTCACTTCCCTACCCCCGCCCCCCCCCCCACACTCTGGGGGCTGATAAATGAAGCATAGCTACTTACGTGATATGAGAGTCATAATCGTCCAATTTATTCCCCGTTTAAGTTGCTATACCACTCCTTCTCGAAGAAGTGAAGTTGACTTTCGTGCGTGCTGAACCAATTTAATGGACGAATCGAGGAGCAAGCAATTGCAAAATATTATTTTACAAACTTCACGAAAAGTAGTTTTCTCATCGGAGATGGTGCTAATCCATTTCCCCGCGTACTTCGCTTATTTAATAAATCACAATTTACCGATGTAATCAGTTTTGTGTTCCAGACAATTTTTGAATATTATCGGACCACTTTTTTGTTTTCCTGTGTCGTGCATCCTTTGCATAAGTGTAACAAAAAAAACAAAAAAAAAAAACACCCTGAATTCTGAAACATCTAGCTTTTTAAAAGTCAGGCGGCATATTGACTGTTTTTTTTTTTTTTATCAAGCGACAATGCTAAAATATTCACGATCACTAATGGCCTCCCTTCCTTCGTGACAGAGACGCATCAGGGCACGTTTAGACTTTCGTTTTTGTGTGCGGACGTCATTACTTAGCACTCTCGTAAACCTGACTTCCGTTATAAGGATGAGGTATAGTTGTACCGACCGAATCTTGAAAGAAAATAGCGTAGGCGGCTTATAACTTTTTTTTTTTTATCACGTACCGGCCTGATTCCAAGAAAATGACGCTTTTCAATTTTTCGGTTTTTTCCAAATTACGTGCCTCGCGGCTAATTATATAACTTCGGAAACCCGCATCGGAAACCTGACACCTGAGATCCGAATGACGCATCAGATGCGGTGGGTCCGTGTAAAAACAAAATTATTTGCATGCGGCTAGGTTGTTGAATAAGACCGCCGAAAGCGCCGCTGATTCGGTAAATTTGTAATCTTTCCGCCCGTTGAGGGTGTTGGTTACAGTCCAAAATAATGCCAACTGAGATGCTGCCGCTCTTTTCTTTCAAACACTTTCAGGCTACACGAACGTTCCTTTAAAACTTCGCCAGCTGCAGTGCGACAACTTAATAAGAATTACTAAAGTTGGTTAATGAAAATTTGTCACGTGAAGATACGCAAAATTAAAATAGTTATTTTGAAAATTTTTACTAGCTGCCAAGCGGTGACCTGACTCATCCAAGTATGGTACGAAAACACTCATCGAACAACTCGGCGCTGAGGCCGCACATCAACAAAGTAGTTCGGAAATGGGGCTTCAGCGCGGAAGTTGTTCGATAAATTTATGAAAGTGCCCATTAATAAAAGCATGGCAGCTGTCAATCCTTAATAATAGTGCATTTTATATTTCACCTATTTCACAATTTAGCATATATTTTTCTTTGTTAAAAGGACAGTACTCCCAGCGCCATTTTTCTCGATCCTCCACATCAAGTACAGCCCCAAAGTTTTATTTACTTACCGTTAGTCAATCCCTGGCTAAAAACCCTTTTTAAAATGTGGCGTCTACGAGATTGTCTGTTGAATATTGGTAATTGTATTTAAACTGCGTGCCGCACGTACATGATTCTTTGCGCGCCTACAATAACCAAGACGTTTCATTGTTTCCGGTTGTGACGACACAGTTTTTGCGTCAATGCTGTCACGTGACTCGCAATTCGTCTACTAGGTCAGACGTCGTTCACGTGATCACGAGAAGAAGAGGGCGGAAGTGACGTTGTAGTATTACTACGCCGAGTCTCGCGACGGCAGCGCATGAACACATGACTGCGCGTGGCTGTTATAAAGCAGGCCGGATGTTGCCTTAATTGTCCGATTATATACCGTTTTATTTTATTCTGGTTTGGCGCATTAAGGAAGCAACCGCAACATACTAGCATGTGCATCATGGCTGATTTTGTAAATCCATAACTGAAATGAAAAAAAAAATTCAAAACAGTCATTTCGTACGCTAACGTATAGTCGAAAAAATTCAATCTACCGTTTCATTAGAATATTTTGCGCCGCGAAAAATAATGATTTGTGGGAAAACACGCGCTATGGAAAATTTATAAAATTGGGGACGCCGGTCTAAAAATAGAATATCTAATAAAACAATAAAAAAATAAATAAATATACAAAATCTAAAAGTCCAGAAAATGCAGTGAAATCGTGGGCTACACAAGGCAACATGGGAGCGTACTGAAATAGAACGACGCCATTTAGGGGCGCCCGACAACGCTATTCCACAATCAGAATGAATCAGATTACGAACTTGCGCCAAGGCGTACGCATACACACAAAAAAAAAATAGTCCCAGTCTTAAGTATCATTACGAGACAGAAATGCGTTAATGTTGTCCCTGGAATTAATTAATAGTAATAATAATAATTTATTACAGATGTACCCGAAGCTTTTAGTAAGCTTGTATGGGTTACATTGGACAATACAACAAAAACTTACAAAAATACACTGTACAAATATTTACAATTTCCAAACAAAATACAGAATTATTTAACATAAATTATACAATTTTAGAAAAAGATGAGTAAATAAAGCATAGTATTAAGTAAATAACGACATATCAACAACAATGACCAGGTAACATTTTTAGTAAACGGTTATCATTAATATATTAATATTGATTTTACTCAAAGATTTCAACAATTTTAATTTTTTTTTTATTTTTAGTTGTTAATTAACCACTCCTTAAGTCTCTTTTTTATTTGACCATATCCGGTTAGCTCAGTTAACTCAACTGGTAATTGATTAAAAATCATTGGGATATAATAATTTTTTGATTTCATCCCATAGTTATTTTTAACTAATGGGATTTCGTATCTTATTGTTTTTTCTCTTAAATAGGACCTTTTTGCAGCATCCTGTACCTTACAATTATTCTGCATTGATCTGCAATTGATCTGCATTTAGAACTTTTAAAATGTTGACGTAATAAGGTTTTGTGAATTTTAAAGTCAGGTACCGACGGCTGGATTTTCTATAAGTCAATGTAAACTTACGATTTACCATATATTTTAAACAAAATGGTAAATTATACAGTGATTCCGGCTTGGAACTCATTTCTTTTTTTTTTTAAATCAACACAGTGTTGCGTATTGTCGTAACATGACTGAGCTCGGTGGCCATTAACGGGAAGGTATAATTTCTTGATGACATTATTCCTTCACAGAATAATACGCGGGGGGGGGGGGGGCCGAGGTGTGAGTTGGCGTGAAGTGGCGGAAGGATACACGCCGTCGCACCTGCAAACCGCCTGCATTAGAACTGTACACTGTTGTATACCAATGATCAAGACACTTGTGACGAAAATTTGGGGAATTTAAGAAACCAACTGCCGTGGAGTGCTGCGTGGCTCGTTGGAGACTGCTGATTTCATTCTAACATTTGTATCGGCAGCATTATTACCATTGCCCCATCATACAACGACATTCGTTCCATAGCTGTGATCTGCACAGCTTTATCTCTGTGGGCCATGAATGCAAGATCTTTCACTTCAATCTGCCTCTCCCACAGAGGATCATTGTTGAGTGTACTACAACAATGGGTATATCCCTGGGAATCTGGCTGTTGCAGACATAGGGCCTTAGGGCTTCGGGCAGATGACCAGGAGTGGTTAACGCTCGTTAAACCCTTTGAACAATGGGTAATTCAAGTTACCTTGATGTACCCTTATTTCATGTCTAGAATTACCATTTCCGACTATGCAGCAACTCATAATTCCGTATAATTTGGCTCTATTCATTCAGAGTTCTTTTCCATATTCGCTCTGGCCTAATTTAAGCAACACCATGTCCCCAAACTCTTACAATTCATCCCTTTTATAGTATTCTGTACAACGAAAGCTGTTGGTAAGAATACAGCAACGACTTTGTCCGTTCGTCCTGCGACTTTTTCACCTATGCTCCGGTGAATTATACAAAACACGGCAAATTAAAACATCATTGCTTTCTATAATATAGCTAAACCATGCGCAATGGCTGTTTGCCGTGACGTCACCATGAGTTAGCCAATGACGAGCGAGAACAACGGATGTTTGGCCGTCTGATTGGACTAGACCAGTCACGTGATATGCACGTCACAGCAAACAGCCATGGCGCGTGGTATAATAAGCTTTCTCCACGTAACTCCTTGAAATAATAACATTTGTGCGTCGCATACTGACCATTACAGGAAGAAACGCAACCGTAAAAAACAAAAGGAATTCGTTAAAAGACACAGATGAGCCCCAAAATCATGTTGTCATGGCAATGTGATGTCTCGATACCGTGTTGCATGAATAATTAGGGCTACTCTAGAACTCATTCCCTGTTAGCTGCTATTTACTAAACTATTGTGTGCGCGACGTATCTTGAGTCCTGGAAGTATTTTACGAGCGGCTACGTTTTCCTGGATGGAGTGGCTGTAATCGACGGCCTCCTTTGTTTTTGTAACCATTTTGGATATCAACAAGGCACTCTGCTACCAAAAACGTACAATCGATTGTCTGTCTTCGTTCTGCAGCGAACTCAAGATAGGTTGAGCACACTTTAAAACGGCAACTAAAAATTAGGCCTATCTAAAACTAGCCTAAAAAGCTAACATATTTTTAATCTACCATTTTCATGGTTACTACTTTTAGATTGTAGTATAATAGAGATCGGAGTTCCCGTGCAGGATATAGAGATGTGGTGCGCCTCAACATTTTCGTTGGTCACGGTATGCGCGCGCATACAATAGCCACGATGTTTCATCTCTGTGTGTGCATGTACTTAATTTTAATCGTTTGTTAATGCCATGAGATCAAAATTCTAAAAGCCTAATGCGGCAAACATTACAATCATTAATTTTATGCCAATATAGTGCCGAAGAAAAATTATAAGATACGAGCTTAAAAATTATAAATTGAGATGTTAAAATACGAAAATCAGTCCGGTTTGCGACGGCGCAATTTTTGCATTCACACTGTTTCGTCTACTACGCCCAAGGCCAACTGAGGTAGTGGGTGCGTTCCTCTCTGCGAAGAAAGCAGTTACTGTCTTAGTGGCCTTGTATTGTAGTGACTCATCCTGCCTCAGCTCTTACCAACGTCAATATTGGACGACCTGATGCTGGGACAGATGACCTTGAGCTGAGCTTGGATGAAGAACCTTAAGTGTGCCCTGCTTCTATTCTTACACTCACTCACTGTATTGTTACAATATAATGTATCGTGAGATTACACCAATTGTAAAAGCTCGTGCATTGCCTAGCCAACCTATTGTTAGTATTAGGTAATCACAATAATGCATTCTAAGCCCCCATTCCCATCCCCGTCCTCCATCAATGTAAGTAACATTTGGGAACTTACCTAGAAATTATTATTATTCCTCCCCAATTTTCCCAGTCCTGCCCAGTTAAGTTATCATGTCCTTAGTGTCCATTTATCACCATCAAGGACATTAATAATTATTTATAGCTTGTTTGGTAAAAGTCGTGGCAGGCTGAGATTATGTACAAAATCTTACATTGACCATCATAGCCCGTAAAAAAGGTACACGGATTACATACAAAAACGTCAAGTGTGCCGTAAAAAAAGGGGTTATATGATTGAAGTTTCATTTTACTTGTTAAAATGTACACGGATAAAAATTGGTGATTTTTAATTGAAATAATCAAATGTAGGCTACAATTCAGAAAATTG
>JAHWFP010089372.1:0-33713 GCA_023313725.1 Lithobius niger
TTAGTCCCCCCCCCCTTCCCTCTTTGTGAAACCAGTATAACACTTGCCATGACCCCCCCCACCTGAGAATATGTAAAATTGTCTTGTCAACCTTCAACTCCCCCCCCCCCTTTCACCAATTCTACAATTTTTCTTTTGGATGAATTCGTTTTTATAATTCGTAATTTATAATTCGTAATGACCAGTAATATTGAAAAAATAGTTATGTCATAAACAGAAGTAGAAAAATAGCATAGCTAAAGAAAAGTTTAGCGAAAACTAATTTTGCGAAAGTTAATGCGTTACGTAACACTTCCCCTTCCCCATCATAATAGGTGATACCACATTTGCTCAAACCCCCTTCACCCCTCCACATATTACGTAATTTGTGAACGCTCCCTTACATCATTCCTTTTAGATTCCTGAATACTATTCGGTTCGCTCACAAATCCTACTTGTTAAATGTTACTGCTTATTGATTGATATTCAAGATTGGTTCTGTGCAGGAGCGGTTCCTAATGTTCTGAGCAGGAAATGCGCTTCAAATTCAGTTAGATACGTACGCTACACCATAGGTGTAAATGGAATCCCATTTCCAGATGAATGTACTGCGTTTCTAACCTACGTCAGCTACTGGGAAAATGTCGATTTCTTTTAGATTTTGTACATAGACGAGCCAGCTATTAGTCAATATCAAATGAAACAATGAATGCAAGCAAAGTCGCTATTAATCTGTAACGGCAGCCATCTTTAAATCAGGGCCATTTTGAAATTATGCTTATTATCGTCCGATTTCCCTCAATCTTAAAATGGAGACGAAATAGTTGACACCAAGTGAAACAGAGAATGTACCATCGTCACTAGTAATCTCTAATGGCCACCATTTTGAAAATGGGCAGCCATTTTTAAATTATGCTGCTTATTGTCAGCTTTCCTTCAAATTTAGAACGAGGACGAAATAGTTGATACCAAGCGTGAAACATAGTGAATGTGCCATCGTCACTAGTACATCTTGAATTGGGCGGCCATTTTGAAATTATGCTTATTATCGTCCGATTTCCTTCCTATTTAGAACGGAGACGAAATAGTTGATACCAAACGAAACAATGGATGTGCCATTGTCACTCGTAATCTCTACTGGTCACCATCCAGAAATTAGAAGATGGCTATTTTTTGAAATTATGCTTATTATACTCTGATTTCCTTCAAATTTAAAATGAAGACGATAATAGTTGTAGGTGTAAAATGTTATTAGTAAGAGGCTGGTACGCTTCCTGCCTAGCTTTAGTTTGAAAAGTTGTTTCTCGGTATGGTAACATGGCAATATGTTGGCAGTAGAGAGCATTATTGGTTGTCATCAACTGCCTTAAATCTACGAAATTCGTGTAAAGATAACTTTAAAGAAAGTTCTTTAAAGATATTCCAAGCACAAAAAACCTGCTAAATCAGTACATATTTACGTTCCTTCCAAATAGGCTAGAATTATATTTACAAAATTGTATTTACAAAATTGGCTTACTAAGTCATTAAGCAAGTACAATGTTATAGTACGGAGTGCGTTTCCTGCTTCGCTTTAGATTGATTTTTTTTTCCGGTTTAGTAACATGACAGCTTATTCGCAGCAGAGAGAGCATTATTGGTTGTTGTCAATTACCTTAAATGTAGGAAATTCGTATTGTGGTGTCGTCATAGAGGCACCACATTTGGTAGCCATTTTAGTTCCTTTCTGTTAACCGTCCCATAACTGTACTCCCATAGATTACGGTTTTGTTACATACCATGTTCCATACCATTGTAAAGTCTATAAGAAGCCATGTTACTATCAATAAACACCCCTTATTGTGTTGACCTATAACAGCTGAGTAGTTCTCCTTCCCATATGTGTAGTCATGTAGTAGAACCCACAAGATGTTGAGCCAACATACATCACACGTATGATAATCAAAAATTCTGAAGCGACAAAAGACAACTGCCAAACTTTGCAAATACATTGTGTTCTTCAAGTTTTTTCAAGATATTCCAAGAACAATGAAAACCTGCTATAACCGTTCATACACACGTTCTGTCCGCCTAGACTAGAACTAAGCTAACCACCGGGTAGTAAGGGTCTAATGCTTACCAGCCTCTTACTGACAAATTTTACACCTAGACCCGTACTGTCAAAGCTTGTCCGCGTTCCTTCTATAGGGTTTTACTTTCAGACCCTTACTCTTTAACATTTAACGTGCCGTTTTTGTTGATTATACCCCAAGGTCGGGAAGCAGCAATACTTTAACAATTAGTGTGCAATGAGGCATGAAATCGAAATTGTTTCAAATGTTCATTGGTGCTTAAAATCGCGAAAAACTCGCGAAGCTATAAACGTACGAGGAAAATAATCAGCAGGAAAAAAAGGGAAAAAAAATTATGAAATTACAAACGATAAATGTTATAACGTCCTGTATTGCTTGCTGTGTCGTTATATTTTACAGGAAACCGTGTACAGAGCTGCTAGCAGGTTGACTAACAGTCGAAGCAGGACATTCCTTTAAAGTCGTGGTTAATATGGTACTTTTCAATTCGTTAGCGATAACGGTTACTGTGAGTCTACTTATAAGATGGGGTTCTACTATTGACTCTCCAACGTACAGAGCAGCCGTGGTCGAGTTTAAGCCCGTCAAATATACAGAATCCGATAGGGAAACTATAAAATTAAATGTCCTTCAGGCAGCGAAGTATGCTAAGGAAGCAGGACAGTTGGTAAGTTTATTTATTTTATTTATTTATTAATTTAATTATTTATTCGTGTAGTTCTGAGAGACCTATTCAGACAGCTGATGCGACTTACAGCTTGTAAAAAAAAAAGGTTGGAACGAGACAGTTGTTTGGTAAGCCTTTGAACTTAAACTATCGAAAACGTATAACATGTTTGCTATAATCTACGTCAGGTGGACTTAGATTGTTCGTGTGATTATTATTTCTGCTGTACGTATGAATTTTGTTTATTTTTCTTTGGTATTTGACAAGAAGCAACGGCTGCTTTGATTTTTTTTCTTCTCATTTCATGTTTTATGTTTTATTTTTACTTTTAGATGGGGTTTGACAAGAAGCAGCATCTGCCTTGATTTCCCAGTTTCATGTTTTATTTTTTTAATATGCAGGATGAATGTTAAGGTCACAACCGTGACCCATTCCATTTCTTTCTGCATGCTCGTATGCCATAAAGTTGCATTATCTATTTAGTTATATGGATTATTACAGCTTAAAAAAATAGCCAATATCGTGAACAACACCGATTGTGACAGCATCCAAAGCGAACCGATTATTTTGACTGACCACTAGGCATCAGAGACAATTCGTTGTCCATATCAGAGTTTTTATGCTCTTAAGTGAATGTATATTTTTTTCAACTCTACATTTGTAACCCCTAATTCTTTACTACCGCAAAGAATGGTGTAAAAGTATACTTAATGAGCCACATTAGGTGCACGGGTAGCTGCGAGCACTGGGGCGTCAGATTCGGTAGGCGTGGTCCCAGCGGTACATCTCTGGCTTCGTACCGACCCGGGTTCGATTCTGGGAAGGGAAGTGTATATGTACGGGTTTTTCTCCGGTTGTTTCCCGCCCGTTGTACTCCGGTTTCCTCCCTCATGCGGCAAAAAACAACTGTTCCTGATGGTGGTAAAACCTTCCACTTAACATCTGCCGCTTGGGCCTAATAACAAGCTATTAGCTTATTGGCCGACACCTTTTATTATTATTTATTGCTTGAAAATGATGCTTGCTAGGTTCGCTTCTGATGCTGTCACAGTCGATGCTTGTGCTCAATTGGGCGTACTGATTGCGTTCAGGGCATGCAAGCGGCATCCACGGAGCCTTTTAAAAGCTTTTAGTATAATTTCCTTTTCCAGGAGTGGCATAAACCACTACGGGCCATGAACCATGTACATACGTATACTCTTCATTAGCTCCTGCGTTTACTTTGTACGCTTGGATTAAAAAGCTTATCCCACAATCTTATCTTGTCGTTTATGCAACGACAATTTTCTCGCTTACTAGCTTTTACTTGGTTAATACTAAACTGCTGTACAAGACGATGGACTGATTTCAGAATGCCGGCATTCGATGGTTTGTCTTCGATCCGATAACCCCTAAATGGACGCCATGTTGGATTTTGAATTCTCGCTGCGAGTAGCTATTTATTCTACCGTTGTTTGATCACTGCTAGAAGCTATTTTTTTCAGCGAGAATAGCAAATTTTGAAAATAGCGTGAAATGGCAACAATGTTGTAGCAATGTTTAAAATGACTGTTGCACTTTGTTCTTTATCGGTGTTGTTATTTATAATGCATTTAATTTGTTGTCAATTACCGCATTCATTTAATAAAAACGGGAAATTAATCGTAAATAAGTAATGGTAGCCTAGCAAATAGCTTTTGGCGAGCGAGAAGGTCTCGTTGCATAAACGCGCCCTAACATTGGAATTATTATTTCTTTGTAGCCAAAACATCTTAACCTGATAATTTAGCATTACATTCCTCGAATGTGATGTTCCCCTGGAGGTTTCTTCCGGTGCACAGCCGCCTGCTTGCATGCCCCCTACCGCGCATGCGCGTGGTAGTTCTCCCTTATAAAAGCGACAGCGTGCCTGCTATCGGCATTCATTTTCCTCCAGAGGTGTCTCCACGCCACCTCGCACCGGAGTTCCCCGCTTTCGCCCGAAAATTGGTTTCTACCCGACAATGGCCGCCGCATCCGAAGCCCTCGCTTCACTTGGTCTCCTTCGTCCGCAGATCTTGACGCCGTGGGATCCATCCCCGACCATGACGCCGTCGGTCTGATCCCTGCCGTGGTTTTCGTCCGGTTCAAGACTCCCGAGTTGCCGCTAACGACTGCCGAGTCCGGACGCAAGCTGTCTACTCTACCTTCTCCGACGCTCATCGCCGTTCCGGCTGGCTGCACCGCGCCCACGGCTTCCCTAGCTCTTTGCCGGATGACGCTCCGACCGGCCGCCGCCCATCCGCCGACACGCCTCGACCAAGCCTCAGCACTTTCGGCCGCCTCCCGCACCAGTTCCCGGATGTGCCGTTTTGCAGACGAGCCACCTTACACTCGTTTCGGTTTCGATTGGTTCCGACAACGATTGTATTTACTACCTGGCTTGTTTTTTCGATGTCATCCTGATCAAGCTTCCACCAACTGGGACAAGACTTGAGGCCTCGTTGGAATGAAGAAGCTGCTATCGAAGCTGCTGTTGAAGTTGCTGCTGCTGCTGTTGCTGTTGCTGTTGCTTTGCTGGCCACTGCTGCTTGTCTCATTCGTGCCTAAACCCACGTTTTGAGTGAAGAACCAAGACGGAAGCCGTTTCCACCTCTTGCTGCTTGTCTCGGCCGTGGCTAACCCCACCTATCGAGCGAAAATCAAGACATCAGTTGCTGTCCACTGCTGCTCGTCTCACTCGTGGCTAAAAACCACGTTTTGAGTGAAGTACAAGAAAGATGGATGCCGCTCGCACCCCTTGCTGCTTGTCTCGACCGTGGCTAATCCCATGTCTCGAGTGAAAATCAAGACAACAGTTGCTGTCCACTGCTGCTCGTTTCATTCGTGGCTAAAACCCACGTTTTGAGTGAAGAACAAGACAGATGCCGTTCACACCCCTTGCTGCTTGTCTCGACCATGGCTAACCCCACGTCTCGAGTGAAAACCAACGCAACAGTTGCTGTCCACTACTACTCGTCTCATTCGTGGCTTAAACCCACGTTTTGAGTGAAAAACAAGACGGAAGCCGTTTGCATCCCTTGCTGCTTGTCGACCATGGCTAACCCCACGTCTCGAGCGAAAATCAAGACATCAGTTGCTGTCCACTGCTGCTCGTCTCACTCGTGGTTAAAAACCATGTTTTGAGTGAAGAACCAAGACGGAAGCCGCTTGCACCTTTTTCTGGTCGTCGCCTCCAGCTCCGAGCCTAGTCTTCATCTGCACATCGTTTGGCTGCCGTGGATGACTATCACCCCCGTTACTAGACGTCTGGCCATCTCTAGCCCTACTCGTCTTTCGTCCGCTTCCTGTGGACCGTTCACCGTGACGCTCCTGGCTTGCTGTCTTCCAGCAAGTTTCCGGCCCGCATCCCTTCCATGACTTTCGTCCGCCTTCTGCTCGCCCTCCGGCTCTGACGCCGCCATTGAGATCCCGTTACCGTGGCTACCGCCTCCGCACGACACACTCTTCGGCCGTCTCCGGTCTGCCCATAGCCGGGACGCCGCCGTCGAGTCGGGGTTGTTGCCCCTGCCTCTCGCCTCTCCCACCTCGACATTTGTAGCTCCACGTCTCACTGGGCCAGCCGTGGTAGCCATTGTGAACTGGATCGTCCATCGACGGCCCCTGTCTCCGGTTCCCTCGCCGTCTCCCTTCCGCCTCGTTTCCGCACGCTCCACTCCCGGCCCGTCTCCGGTCTGCCCATAGCCGGGACGTCGCCATTGAGTCGGAGTTGTTGCCCGACCCCTCGACGCAGACTTTGAAGCTTCATGTCTCACCGGATTAGCCGTGGAAGCGGTTGTGAACTGGACCGTCCATCAACGGCCCCTGCCTTTGACTCACTCGCCGTCTTTCGTCCGCCACACTGATGCCGTAGCTTTCCACCCGCTCCACTCGACCCGTCTCCGGTCTGCCCATAGCCGGGACGTCGCCATCGAGTCAGGATTGTTGCTCCAGCCTCTTACCTCTCCCGCTACGACATTGAAGCTCCTCACCTTTCCAGGCCTGCCAAGGTTGCAATAATGGACTGAAACGCCTATCGTCGGCCCCTGCCTCCGGCTCGCTGCCTGCAGTTCCTCCGCCATCTTTCGTCCGCCTCGTTGCCGCCCATGCTTTGCCCCGGCTCGCTCTTTGGCCCTCCACTACGTGTACGTCATCATGGAACCCCGCCACGCCACCTCGCGTCGCGCCGGAGTTCCCCTGTCTATCGCACGGAAAATTGGATTCTACCCGATGATAGCCGCCGCTTCCGAAGCTCCCGCTTCGCTCGCCGCTCCCTCTCACGCTCTCTTCCGTCCACAAGCAACTGCTTTCACCCTCGGCAATCGCTGGATCTCCGCCCTCGACCTTGCCGCCGTTGGCCCGATCCCTACCGCCTCCTTCACCGAAGCTCCTCTCGCAAGCATCAACGCCTTCTAGGACTCTCCCTTGCACCCCGGCCAGAGTACCCCGCCGGCCGAACCCATGGATCTTTCGGCTCTACGACAAGATTTTCCATGGGCGAAGGATGTCTACCGTGAAGCCAAGAAATCCCTCCAGCGAACTATGGCTTCTCACCCCCCAGCCCGCAACTCTCCCTTGTCATCCAACTCCTCCAAGATTGGTCGAAGCATCTCCCGCAGCGAAAGTCCGGCACATCGTCCAGGAAACGGTCCGTGTGATGCAAGACAATCCCATGCTGCCTCCCTCCTGCACGTCGTCCGCCCGACACGCCCACACGTAAGCTTGGATTACTTCCGCCTCCAGCCGCGACTCGGACAAGCGCGGCTCGACGCCGCCCCCCGGCAACCCGACGAGACACAAGTCATCTTCTCCCTCTCGTCCGCAAGCTCCTCCTTCTGCCGTCCCCTCGGCGACTACCATAGCTCCGCATCCTGCCGTCCCTCCCTCGTCCGGCAAGAAGATTCACTTCCCGGACGCCGCCGCCGAGGATCAGGTTTTCCCGCTAGCTGCGCTTCTCAAGACGGTCAAAGAAACCATTCCCGACTACTTTCTCTTCAAGCCCCCGCAGTCGAGCGATGCTCCTACCGTCAACCGTAGGCTGAAAACTGGCTTCGGTTTTGCCCTTAGAGACAAAGACAACAAACCTCGTAACCTTCTCGGGCAGTCTACCATGCTGCTTACCTGCCTCCTCCGCAATGAAGGCTATCTACTCGGCAAGGGTGATCCTCTCGTCCTCGACAAGGAACCTCCTCCACCTCGCCCAGACCGTGAAAGCAGCTTCTTTCGTCCGTTGGGCGACGGCGCCACGAACCCGAACAACTTTGCAACCTACCCGGAATGCGAATTCCTATGCAGTGAAGTGGAAATGGATTTCGGCACCGCTCTTTCCATCCCGTAGAAAGCTGACATCCCTACTTTCGTCCTGTACGAAAATACCAAATGCCTTCGGCTCAGTCTCCGCACCGCCTCTCAAGCCGACGTCCTCAACACTACGGCAAACGCCCTATGCGAAAATATTATCCTCGGACGCAAGCCCCAAACAAATACGCAATCTTTCGTCCCTGGTAATGCAGCTCTTTCAGAAGGCAAGCTTCGCCACGCACCACTCCATCAACTGGGCTACGAGAGCCCTTTTTAACAACACTCTGCTCCTCCGGGACATTGCTCTTTCATCCGCAAATAACCTTAACGTCTCCACGATGCACCGACTCCGCAATCAGCACATCCACGAGTCGGACACGCTCTTCCAGTGCCTCATCCCAACCCTCAGCCTCCTCATCCCAACGACTTTCGTCCGAAAAACCCCCAGCCCTTTCGGACGGATCAGCCTCGTGCCCGTTCCAGCCAACACAACCAGAAACGAGCCGCCACTCCAGACCCACGAAGCCGCCACTTGTCACCAGGGGGCAGAAGCGGCTTTCGTAAGAACCAACAATGACGCCTCTCACTCCTCCTGCCTTCCAGTCAGTGCGAGATTACGCCGATTTCTCCCGGCTTGGCTACAATTAACTACAAACTACGGAAGTCCTTTTCATCATCGAAGACGGCTTTCGTCCGGAATTCTGTCGAAACCACCGCTCCTCCCTACGCCGCCATGAGGATTCTCCCCACCGATAACACCACTACTCTCGTTCGAAGTCTCAGATCTCCTACGGAAGGATGCGATAAGGAAATGCCGCAAGCCAGGCCCTTCCACCGACCATCGACCTCCACCTTACACAACCTGACGCAAAGGTCGCGAATAAAGACGGACTACACCGGCTGCGACCTATTGTTGCATCCTGTACAGTAGTCAATTCCCCTTAAGCACTCAGAACGAAGCAGAAGCAAGACAACCACAATGGAAGTTAAACATTCACGATGGAAACAAGCCAACCGATGAAGAGGGCAAAAGATCAAACTTCGAAGTTCATCAACTGTTCTGAACAAAGTGCGAAGTTTCCAACAACTTTTTTGGGAACAGCCTGCTTGCATCCCGGGGCGCCCGTCAGAACGGTGCCCGCCACCGGAAGTGACGAGGTCTGCTGATAATGCTAAATTATCAGGTTAAGATGTTTTGGCTACAAAGAAAGAACATTTTGCCGGCCCCAGCCGGCTAAAAATGGTTTCTTTGTGCCTAAAACATACTTAACCTAACTCCCGCCCTGCCTCCCCTCTCGAGTCACCGCCTGACAAATTGAGAGTAAAATGAATGCCGATAGCGGGCACGCTGTCGCTTTTATAAGGGAGAACTACCACGCGCATGCGCGGTAGGGGGCATGCAAGCAGGCGGCTGCGCACCGGAAGAAACCTCCAGGGGAACATCACATTCGAGGAATGTAATGCTAAATTATCAGGTTAAGTACATTTTAGGCACAAAGAAACCATTATTAGCCGGCTGGGGCCAGCAAAATGTTCTTTTTAATTATCTTCAACAATCAGCAAGAGGGCGAGCGGGGTCATTCTTGCCACGGTAGCAAAGAAAAAGGGCGAGCGGCCGACAATGAAACGGGTGTACGCTTTAACAATTAGAAACAAACACTCTTCAATAATGCTGACTATTTGATCTGTGTTGAATCTGCGGGAATCGGCTATACCGGCGTATGTTACGCTGGCGCACAACTAGTTGGAATTATTATTTTTAATTATCTGTAGTGTTGTATAAATCTTCATGTAGGCAGGGTTCGTACATTACGGATGAAACCATTTTCAAGGCTTTCCAAGCCTAACCTACAACCAATTTTAAGGCTCTTTGCACAGTAGATTCTCAAAATTACCTTTTAAAATCCAGTAATTTGTCAGATGTCATGGTTGGTAAGCTATCGTAAACAGTGATGAACATTACATTTCTCCTTCCTCCCACCACTGGACAAGGAGGAAGAGAAATACAGTAAAGTGAGCGCGGCCTATCTTGAGTTCGCCATAGAACGAACACAGATAATCGATTATACGTTTTTGGCAGCAGAGTGCCTTGTTGATATCCAAGATGGTTACAAAAACAATGGCGGCCGTCGATTAAAGCCGCCCCCTCCAGGAAGACGTAGTCGCTCGTAAAATACTTCCAGGACTCTAGATATGCCGCGCACAGAATAAGTATTAGAGATGGCACGATACAAAAATTTTTTATTCCGATAAAACTTTCAGAATTATCGCGATAATCGATAATATTTCGATAAAGCGTTTTGAGGCTGGAATAACCAATTTAATTTCGCTAATTGAAAAAAAAAACAAACAATTTGGCTGAGGCATACAATGCAACCTTCACGAATGTGAATTGTGCGGTACTCACCATTTGGTCAGTATAGACACGAAAATGCACTACAGCCATTGTCCATTCCTAGTGTAGGAACAATTTAACAGTTGTGCCACTATTTAATGGTTAAATACTGCTTTGTATTAAACTAACTCTCCAATCAGCTAAGTGGCTTGCAACTGTACTGCACACGTGGTTGGAGAGCCCTTGTAATTCCGGACGCAACGCCGCAAACTGCTTGTTTCTGGCTATTACGGTTTCCGAGATATGTCAATTATTTTAAGCATCAGGGTTTGCACGATAATTCGATAAATCAGAAGAAGCGCTATAGAGCAGTGACATTTGCCGCCATATTGGCACCAGTATGGGTTTTGGAGGGCATAACTACAAGGTGCACTACATAAAAATGGAGGGAAATACAATGGAAGAGCAGATTTCTTAGGCTTAAAATAACGTTGTTTTCTCCAACAACAAAAATCGCACGTTTTAGGTGCAAGAAATCACTCTTCACAGCATCGGCTTCAGTATGACGCCCTTCTGTTCTCTCTGCAGTGCCCCTTGCAGCTAACCCATTAAAGCTCCAGCATAGAGTTACACACAATAATACTACGTCGTGTCACTGCTGAATACGGTAATTGACGAATTTTTTTATCGCGATATTATCGTTTTATCGATTTATCGTGCCACCCCTAGTAACTATCAGTCAGTCGAACAGCACTGGCTCAGCTGTCCCTTCTGGCAAAAATTGCTTGCACTGCACTGCACCTCAAGCTTTCTGTGTCTAGTCCAATCCGAGTGAGCATTGTAATTCACGGAAGAAACGGATTCGACTGACAAATTACTGTATTTTTTGTTTAATTTTTTTTCTATTTGTTTATTTAATTTTATACCTAATATTACTGCTAGGGCCTTAACCTCATTCCAAGAAGAGTACAAAATTCAAGGCTCACACACCAAAATTCCAATTTCCAAGGTTTTCCATGCCTTGAATTTTCGGTTTTGAAATTTGCTGCTTTTCAAGGAATTCAAGGCCGTGCGCGAACCCTGCGTAGGATGGACTAATAAAACAAAGTGAGTCAACGGGTATTTTCTTTCCAAAAGCCTGTTGAAGGGGAATTACATCCATTTTTAAAGCATGTATGACTTTTGGATCACTTACACAATAACTAAACACAAGAATTGCGGTAAGAATACGTTACTTACGTCCGATATAACACGACACGGAGATCGCCATTGTTTTGCTGGAACGCTCAGAAATTAATGCCGACAGATGTCATTTTTCGATTTCAACTCGCAGCCTATTGAGATAGCTGTATTGACTATGAGGAGCTCAAGCGTCTGACGGCCTTAGCTGACCGGCAGTGTAGTGACCAGCTAAGGCCGTCAGACGCTTGAGCTCCTCGCAGTCAATACAGCTATCTCAATCGGCTGCGAGTCGAAATCGAAGAGATCCGTCTGTCGGCATTAATTTCTGCGCGTTTCAGCAAAACAATGGCGACCTCCGTGTCGTGTTTTGGTGATGCAGTAATCAAATTGTTATATCGGACGTACGTAACGTATTCTGACCGCAATTCTTGTGTTTAGTTATTGTGTAAGTGATCCAAAAGTCAAACATGCATGTCATATTGGATGTAATTGCCCCTTAATGCTTTTAAAATTTTGCCTACACCTTTACCGTATTTGGTATAAGAAGCTACATAAAGTATGCAGCGTAAACGATCCACATGGAATCTGTTGAAGCTTACCTTTGTCAGGTTCGCTTTTGATGGTGATATATAATCGATACTGGAGCATTGCTTTGGGTTCTAAAAAGCTTACGGTGAAAATGTTCTAAATATCTTTTACTTAAATAGGACGGAAAGTCAAGTCGGCTCGATTTGCATCTGCTTCTTTAAGATATATTTTTCGCTTTGTTTTTTTTCTGTGCTTGTCAGGAACACCTGAAGGCAAAAAATCTGTAATGTCACCAAAATATTATTGTGGCATTAATACTGTTGAACACCAAATCAAAATAGGACAAAATAAAAGCTAAATTATACCAGCAGTGGCATAGGGAGGACCCGTAGGGCCAGACCAAGACGTGTCAATGGTAATACCACCCGATGTTCTCAACTGATCCTAATTATTTTTGGGAATAACATACGTTAAAAATACGCTTACAGGTTCTAACCTCAAACATAGGTGCGAAAATTTCTACAATAACTCCAGGAAAACCTGCGTTATAACGGCATTGATGCAGGGAAGGCGATGGCTTGTTCAAACCACCTCATATAGAGCAGTGGCAAATGACGTCATATTAGCTACGCGATAGCATCTGGAGGGGTATAGCTACAAGGGGCACTAGATTAAAATGTAAGGGAAAACAACGGCACTTCTAGTCACGACAGTGCTTTGAGAGCGGATTTTTTTAGGCTTAAAAAAACGTTGTTTTCTCCAACAACAAAAATCGCGCTTTATATGCTTAAGAATAAGAAATCCAGTCTAATAGGATTGGCTTCAGTAAGACGACCTTCTTTTTCCCCTCCAGTGCCCCTTGCAGCTAACCCAGTTACTGGCTCCACCATAGCGTTATATACAATAATACTACGTTATGTCACTGCTGTATAAAAAATAAAACCGGAAGTATGAAGCCGAAAGTGACCGGATGTGGCCCACAAGTGACCGGAAGTGGCCCACATGTGGTCCACAAGTGACCGGAAGTGGCCGAGTGAGCCCATCATCTATGGAACGGTACAGGATAGAGAAAAAAGATTTTCACCATTAGATTCAGCGTCCAAAAATTTGTTAAAATTAATTAAGTTGGCAGAAGTTTACAGAAGACGGTTACAACTAGGTAGTCGCTGACCCCGCTTGTTTGGTTTTGGATGTATCATATCAACTTTTTTTTTGTTTGGTTTGTTTTTTCTTTTAATTAATACATTTCGTTTTTGTCGTTTGCTCAAATTAAGAAAACTGTTCACGTTTTGCTTTCCCATTATTATTTTTTTTCGTAATTAATGGAACTGGAACTTATTTTGCCTGCATGTCCGTAAGAGGTGGAACTATCCATGGGCGCCCGAGAATGGCAAAAAGGGGTGGGCTCGAAAACTCGGAAAGAGTAAAATTACCAATGAAAACGGCAAAAAGGTCAATGAACGACACGAAATCACGTGACACATGCACTGGGGAGAAGTCTCCACTCCATCCCTTACCATGTTGGTAAGGAAAGCTTGCATTTTTGCCATTTTACGATTGCGGCAATTTTTCCAAAGATTTATTTATGCGTAAAAAGGGCAACCAGCTCCTTGGGAGGGGAAAAAAGGAGGGGCTTCAGCCCCAATGTAGGGGCGTCCTTGGAACTATTCATGTTTAACTCTCGCCTCATATTTTACCGTTGGCCCAAACCTCCCAAAACCATCTGGGAGAGAAACTGTGGGTTTCACTCCTGGCTCCAGGCCAGTTAATTCGATATTACAATATTCTTATTTTACCCAACGTAACAATAGGGTAGTGACGTTGTTGTGTATAACTCTATGGTGGAGCCAATAACTGGGTTAGCTGCAAGGAGCACTGGAGGGAGAAAAGAAGATCGTCTTATTGACACCAATGCTATTAGACTGGATTTCTTAAGCCTATAACGCTATGGAGAAAACAACGTTTTTTTAAGCCTAAGAAATCCGCTCTCAAAGCATTGTCTTGACTAGAAGTGCCGTTGTTTTCATTGCATTTTAATCTAGTGCACCTTGTAGATATTACCTCCAAATGGTGTCTCGTAGCCAATATGACGTCACTTGACGCTGCTCTATTCCTTTTGCATATTTTTTGGACGCTGAATCGAATGGTGAAAACAGTTTGGCTTTATCTGGCATCGTTCCTCAGATAATGGGTTCACTTGTCAGTTACTTCCTGTCACTTGCGGACCACCTCCACTTCAGACTTCCGTTTTTTTTTTTATTCCTTTTAGCTGATTTTTGGACGCTGAATCTAAAGGTGAAAATCGTTTGCCTATATCTTAAACCGTTCCGGAGTTGAAAAGGCGACGGACAGACAGACGGACGGACTGATTGTTGCTATAAGTCTTCCCAGCCGTTTTGGCTGTACAGAATACTAAAAGGGGAAATGAGGTACCAAATTTGCTCCATTCGAAAAAGTGATACCACTAACAAACATCCACTAAAAATGTTCTACTCATACCAACGTTTACCAGTTTAAGGAATTCTTAACCCTCACTTTTCCAATTTTTTTTACTGTTAGCTAAGACCCGAAAAACCCTTTTAAGACTTATAAAAATCTCGCTGGCTTTGATCATAACGTCAAAATAAATAAAAACAACTGCCACTTTTAAGTCACTATCCTGAAAGGAAACGGTGTAAGCTCGCACCATGAAGAGGTTGTGACGTCATCTTTCTTAAATCCAGTTGGGGCGAGGTCACACCTTTCCCCGTGTGCTGCGCCAAACTGAAATAATCCCGGGCAACGCTGTTTTGTTTCTGACGCATGGACAGGCGAGGCAGACAGACTGGAACGCGGAAAGAAAGATGACGTTAATCCATGCGATTCAAAACATGATTTTCTCCAGCGATTGTGAGTTAAGCACGCGTCGTCTGCTTAAAGCAAGCGTTTTAAAAATTCGTACGTCTTAAAGGTCGGTTGCCACTAAATTAGCATTGCAGCATCTAGGCCTATCGAGTTCTCTCTCGCAGGAAGCTAAAAAATGCACAAAGGAAAACTTTTAAACGCAACAAACTAGCCACGTGACCCCTTAATTATTGAGTAAAAATTTGTTACGCCCTCGTGCACCTGGAAACAAGCTATAAAGATTAACGATATTAGTGTCACTAGATGACGCCAGGAGATTTTCTTTATATTTTTCCGTGGCGCCATCTAGCGACACTAATATCGTTAATCTTTACAGCTTGTTTCCAGGCGCACGAGGGCGTATTACATTTTTACTCAATAATTAGGGAATCACGTGGCTTGTTTGTTGAATTTAAAAGTTTTGCTTTGTTCATTCATTTGCTTCCTGCGATAGAGAACTCGTTAGGCCTGGATGGCTGCAATGCTAACTTGGTGGCAACCGGCCTTTAAAGGAAAACTAAACCCTTCCATCTTAAATTTCACTATTGTTAGTTAAGTATGAAAAAAACAAGATGCAAGTTGTGTGACGTTTCCAACATTCGTATTAATTACGCAATAGTTAATTTAGAATCTAAGTTTGATGTTTCCACAGCGCGAGACAGCGAACGCGATTTCCTCGCTTGGTACTGACGTCACACATCGTCACCTTGGACCTTGGAGGAATGACGTCATCGTACATACTAGTGAGTGTGCGCCGGCTTGTGCAACTTGTGCTAACATGGCGGCTGCGAGACCGGACCGCTCTGACCATTGCAGCGCGAACCAAAATTCAATCTCTGCCTGATTTATTAAATTAAAGTATTCAAGAACGTACCCTACCGTGACACAATACCCTACAAAGATTCGTGAAAGTTCGTTCAGCTGGGTGGTAATCCACTCTACGCGAAATGCTGGGCAGATAAGCGATTGGACCGTGTCCACTTGTTGCTTGTGGGGAGGGAGAGGCAGACTAGGGGACACGCGCTTCATTTGAAAAGAATCTCCGATGCTGTTCTTTGCTAGCAGTAGTGGTGAGGAATGGAATGAGATAAGAGCCGAGCGCTCTCTTGCCTGGGCGCATGCGCCAACAGGTGATGAAGTGTGACGTCACGCGAACGAGACTTGGATGTGTTGACCGCACGAATGAAGAATTCGTCTGCTAGAATGAAGACTTAAGACACATTACTACGTAATAAGTAAAAGACCTGAGTGGTTTTCGTACCTCTCACATGTTTTTTAAGTGTCTTAATTAATGATACTAGAATTTAAGATGGGAGGGTTTAGTTTTACTTTAAGCCCTATCACCTATTGACGTCGGATGCCGCCAATTAATTCCAATACCGTACCTAAACTAACAATATAAAAATTATATTGTTGGAGGGCTTGGTATTCTTTTAACTAACATCTTGTTGTGAACGCACTGGTACCAGAAACATGAAGGTGGTATCGCTCCTTGACACCTGGCTACACACGGATGGTTCTTTCAACCCTTTTGGGTTTCGGATATGATTAAACAAATGTTGTCTAATAGTCCATTTTGCTAATTTTAAGACGTATACACCAATAGTGTGGATTACAGAGGTAAAATTCTCTTGTGGCGTTCTGTTTACAGGGAGCTGACATCTTGGTTCTGCCCGAATATGGTATGACGACTTTGGATGTTGGGGGACTTGAAACTGGATGGACGAGACAAAGCATTCTGAGCGCGGTTGAAGATCTTGATCCAGAAGCCAATCACTGGAATCCGTGCCTAGAGCCGGGAAGATTTCAAAACAATTCAGACTATGTAAGTACGAATGCTTCAAACAGACCAAGTAAATTACACAACTATGTACTATAGAGCAGCGTCAAGTGACGTCATATAGGCTACGAGACACCATTTGGAGGTAATAGCTACAAGGTGCACTAGATTAAAATGTAAAGGAAAACAACGGCACTTCTGGTCTAGACGGTGCTTTGGGAGTGGATTTCTTAGGCTTAAAAGAACGTTGTTTTCTCCAACTGCAAAAATCACTCGTTATAGGCTTAAGAAATCTAATCTAATAGCATTGGCTTCGGTAAGCCGACCTTCTTTTCGCCCTCCAGTGCTCCTTGCAGTTAACCCAGTTACTGGCTCCACCATAGAGTTATACACAATAATACTACGTTGTGTCATTGCCCTATAGGGTAGAGTGGAGAAACCTTTTTGTGGAATTCCTCATTGGCTGGGAGTGGAAAAGATGCTCTCGGGTATCACTATCACACACAAAAAATTTCCTCACTCTGGGTTCATGTCTTGAGGGGCCCCAAGGGCCTTCAAGTTTAACATTGTGTGGCAATCGGTGGAACGGCAAAAAAGGCAAAAATTATGATTTGACATTTTCAAAATCTCATTTTTAACATTATCTCATTTGATTATCTCAGAAACTACGTTAGCATTTTGTAATTACAAAGAATTGAATATTTCTTAAAAACTGTGGGAATAATTTCGCATCAAAAATTGGGCAAAATGGCAAAATTTCGGCAATTTTGGTCCATAACTGCTGCCAAGAATTTATAGGGTTGGGGAGGAAAATTTGTAACTCTAAAAAGTCAGTATTGAAACGTCTTAGATCCATTCCAATTAGTTCCATCAGAGTTTTCAGAGGGCGCCACGTGTTCCATCTGGTAATTTTTGCTCATTTTTCAGCCCAAATCTAAAGTAAACTAAATTACAACTAAGCTAAACTAAATTTATAATTAAATACAAGCTAGTTTCATTTAGTGCAGTTTAATTTTAGGCTGAAAACTGAGTAGGAAATTCCCACATAAAACTCGTGGCGCCCTCTATAAACTCAGACGGCACTAATTGGAATGGATCTAGGACGTTTCAGTATGGGGTCTAAGTTTTAAATTCTCCTCCCCAACCCTAGAAATTCTTGCTACTACTTATACTATTGCACAGAAATAATTGTTTGGGGGCAATTACGGCTACCTTTCTTAGTTTCTAAGCGTTCCAAATGAGATAATGTTAAAATTAAAGTTAAAACCAGTCAAATAATAATTTTTGCCCTTTTCGCAGTTCTGCCCATTGCCGTACAATGTAAAACTTGAAGGCCCTTGGGGCACCTCAAGACATAACTCCAGAGCTTGAAAATTTTGTGTGTTTGATGCCCAAGCTATAACTTTTCCACGCCTTGCCAAAGAGGAATTCCCAAAAAAGGTTTCTATACACTCCACCCTATTATGCCAAATTTCAACCGCACATGGCATAATTATTTTATCTGAGCAATACAAAATTTTATCCGTAATTACTCCTGTAACAGAAACTCCAAAAACCAACAATGTTTACACCCTTCTTTCACCTAGAAACTATAGTGACACATTTGATGAAAGACAGCCATGACTCTCAGGGAGCAAAGACCGCCTATTTCAACAAATTCTAGGCCCCTAGGGCGCGTATTTATTTACTTTCACCATCGTCAAATTCACGAAAACTGTGAATCCATAGCTTTCGGATAATGTACCATATCCAGTGGCCCCCAATGTATCAATGACGGATCGAATTCTAGGCCACTCGGCCGCATATTTATTTACCCTCACCTGACACTCACTATCGTCAAATTCGCGAAAACCGTGAATGCATAGCTTTCGGATAATATTATATCCTAGCAAGCGGCCGCCAATGTAAAGATGGTGTTGATTTTATACTTAACTGAGCCGAACCAAAACGCAGGTTATCTGTCCAACTGTATAGAAAACGAGAGGGACCATTTTTTTCTGGAGAAATCGACATGAGCACGAGATACCACAGGGCCATTTTCGTCCCGAAAATATCAGGGGTTGGCGATCGCCAGGATATAGCCATGACGGATCGAACAATGACGGATTGAAGCTATAACGAGTTTCTGACAATGACACTTAACGGGCGGACCACTAGCGTGTTTCTTGATTGAGAAATTAGCTTGCAGCTTTACACGATATCAGTTCTTGAATCTTGTTGTTAGCAATAATTCAACAAATAGCCAGACATAGGCTGTTGCAGACATAGGGCCTTAGGGCTTCGGGCAGATGACCAGGAGTGGTTAACGCTCGTTAAACCCTTTGAAACCCTTTGAAACAAATAGCCATGTTCATAAGGCATTTTGAATAGTGTAACTTTCTCGTAGTATAGTCAACTCCTTTGGTATTCCGCATTCAGCCACTGATGGAGAAAGTTGTTTTGGTAACGGCAGAATACTGAACCACTGCATAGCCTGGAAATCTGCAAATCAGTGACGCCCTGGGAGGAGGACGGGTGGGGGAATGACATGGTAGTTAACAGTAAAATCTGGAAAAAACAAGTAAATATGGCTTTTTTTTTTTGCAGCCTTAAAAATTCTGACAACTGGCTTTTTAATGGTTTCAAAGGCACTAAAATTGTTGAAATTATTTTGTTTTACAGGGCTTTGAGAAATTAAAGTATTTCTCTACCTCACCATACACGTTAGCTGAATTGTTGGGGACCAAAATTTTACCCCATTTTGAATTCCAATTTTTGTTGGAAGGCCATTGATTCATAAATTCGACCAATGCCTCTCTCTACCTGGCAAGTCTTCGTGGCCTATGTCCCTCAAATTTGAGTGTCCTTCTTCAGCATACTCACCTCAGTGGCGTAACTACGTTAGGAGGGGCCGGTGGCAAATTAGGCTTCGGGGGTCTCCCTCCTTAATATACAGGATGTCCCATAAAAAACGCACAAGCTGAAACATTTCTAAGCCCTTACTTTTTTCTATTTTTTTGTATATTTTTGTTATAGTGAATATAGGGACCACTTTTTCGTATTCCAGTCAAGTGGTCCCTATTTTTTTTTTAAGTTGAAAAAAGTTTGGACTTAAAAAGAAATGTTTCAACTCGTGCGTTTTTCATGGGCCACCATATTTTAAATGGTAGTGGGACGGACGGTGGGAAGGCTCCGAATTCATTTTAAAAATACAGTTTACATCAAATATTAAATAACTACTGTACTACAAAAGAACCTTTTTAAAATCTAAATAATTTTTTTTTCTTACAGGGGTCCCCTGAGGCTGGGGGCCGGTAGCATTATGCTACGCCACTGACTGGCCTTCTATAATACATTTTATTGCAACATTTGGTAAAAACTGATTCTTTCTCCATCCCAGACAAACTGCAAAAAAATTAAAGACATTTTAGATTTGGTCAATGCGTGTAACCATAAACTATATTGGCTTCACTTTCGATTTAACGACAAAATTACTTACCTAGCGGAATAACTAACAGGGGCAACAGATGTAGGCTAACCCCCCCCCCCCTACACACACAAACACTACCACACAGCATGCACACAATCATCCACTCTTTTTAGTTATAACAGCATTAAAATTAGAATGCGAACGCGTATAAAAATGCAATGGATTTTTTGAGTTCGCAGCTTTGAGTCCACACCGTACATCCTTGGGTATAGTGATTCAGATTTAAAATACGCGCACCATGTTCAGTAGGCGCCATGTTACTGAATGCTGAGCACACGTTACGGGTTTTTTACTTTGGTTTTGTCTTTTTTTTTTTTAATTTCTTCTACTTTCTTTTACCTTTCGTCCATTTTAATATTGCGGAATGGAATAGAATAGAGTAGACATTGTCGGCCAATAAGCTTACAGCTTTTTGAAGGCCCAAGTGGCAGAGTGAAAGGTACCATCGTCAGGACAGTTGATTTTTGACGCATGTGGGAGGAAACCGGAGTACCCAGAGGAAAACCTCGTGCAACGGGGGGGAAGCAAGTGGAGAAAAACCCGTACATTTATACACTTCCCTTCACCAGAATGGAACCCAGGTCTGTAAGAAGCCAGAGATGTCCAGATGGGACCAACACGCCTATCGAATCTGATGTCGCAGTGCACCCAGAAAGTGCACCCAGAAAGTGCACCCAGAAAGTACTGCAGTGGACGAAAGTAGAAACAAATAAGGACTAAACGAAACCAATGCATGGATAAAAAAAAAAACCTGGCCATCGTGCATCACGTAATTTACGATTCGCCTCCGAGAGACCCAAGTCTTCTGGCAACATCAAGTGGGCGATTTTCAAAGCTTGCTCTTTGCTTCACTGGTTCGCTATGAAACTTTGGCTTATAGTATAGAATGTGGATCTTAACATTAATTTTACGTATATTTTTGTTTTTAAATAGTTCTACCAATATTGGTTTTCAACAGGCTATTCGAGAAATGAGCTGTGCAGCTCTCAACAATTCAGTGGCTATTTTGCTCAACCTGCTGACCAAAGAACCTTGTTCGGCATCAACCGACTCCAACTGCCCTAAGGAAGGATATTATCTCTTCAATACCAATGTTGTGTATGGTAAAAATGGTACCATCCTTGCTCGATATCATAAATACCACCTGGCTGACGAAAATATGCTAGACAAACCCAAAGAGGTAAGGCTTACCTGTGTGAATTGATCCCTGCCTCCACGTATCCAATCGACGGAAGAGTATTTTTTAGAATGTTATAGTTTATTGCACAATGACTCGAAATTTGTTATGTCAGATTTGTATAAGTCTACAATATTCAACAAATACACATAAATGAAAAAAGGAATTTATTAATAATCATACTAATATGGTGAACTAAAATAGACGGCAAATTACTAAAATACAAGCAAGTCTATTGATAAACGTTGAGTGGGTCAAAGATATTATAAAATTGATGACCATAGCAAAATTAAACAGTAGAAACCCGTGCAGAATTTTATGGGAAAGGAGAAAAATGTGAAGGTAAATATTTTTAAAGCTCGTGTGTTCTTTTAGCGTCCTTTTTAATTACCTTAATTTGTCAACGTTAAGTAAATGGTCAGGCAAGGTGATAAAAAGTTTTGGTACGGTGTATTCTCTGTTACGTGTAGTCTCTCCATACATAATTTTTGCAGTTGGTACTGTGTACCGGTAAGTGCCTTTCCTAAAGTATAAACTTTAGGCTTACCGTTAGTTTTAAACTTATGGCTATAGTAGTTGTTGAGGGTCGCAACATAGTCGCTCAATTGGGTTATTTTCACAAATTTTACTTCTAAAAATTATCTTAATTATTTTATTTTGTGCTTTTTGAAGTTTACATAATGCAGAGCTTGATGCGAATCCATAGACTTCAATACCATACCTCAGAACAGAGTCAATCCATGTGTAGTAAATTTTTAATTTGTTTGTTTCACTTAGAACAGTCTTGAGTTTATAAAGACTTGGCATTATTTTTCTTAATTTAATAATGATAGTGTCATTATGTTTGCTGTAGTTCCATTTACTATCCAGAGTAAAGCCCAAATATTTCACTTCACTGACTCTGTTAGGTTTTATGCAAGTATCAACTGAATATTCAGTGGACTAACTAAAAAATTAAAACGTTAAAAAATTACCACAAGAATTCTCCTTTGCTTTAAAAGTTGAGCAACCCTTTCTGCTCCAGAAAGGGCTTTTTTTCAAAGCCCATGCGTGTATCAGTCGTTGAGGAAGTTCGATTTTTCATCCTCTTGGCTCGGAGTCAAGACTCTGCTTTACCCGCTTCCCTAGGAAACCTTCATGAAGCTCGCTTTTCGTTGCTCAACTAGTATGTTCTGGTGCGGAAGAGGTTACAAGCCGATTGATTGTAGTTAGGTACAAAATTTCCACTAAACGTCAATAATCACCTCATTCCAATCTGTCATATGACATAACGGGTGCCTGGAATTCAGTTTACGATGATTTTCCAGTAAGTTTCATATTGTAGATCAGTGGTGCCTGGCCTTGTTTTGTAGAAATGGTGGCTGCGTGCTATGGTGTTGTTTTGTTCTGTAAACTTGCATTGAAGTTGAGACACAAGACTGGAGTTTTGAAAATGTTTAGGATTGGATTGTGAGAGCACACATATTTTTCTCATACTATTATCATTATTATTTTTATTATTATTATCTACAGCTATTCTCCACTATTAAAGTAATAAGCTTGAGGGAAGCCAGCTGTAAGATCCACTCTACGTGCCACCACTTTGCGCATATGTGCCTGGAGATTTTCAAAAAAATGGGAGGAGGAAAGGGCAAACAGCAACAATTATTTTCAATGGAAAGCATAAATAAAGGCAGACAATGTTTTTCCAACCCCTGTATTTAGTGGTCTAAAAACCAGATGTTGAAAAAATAGAAATAACCAGTCCACATTGATTGCAGTCCTCGATTAGCTTTTGTTTTAAAGTGTGCGCGGCCTATCTTGCGTTCGCCTCAGAACGAACACAGATAATCGATTGTACGTTTTTGGCAGCAGAGTGCCTTGTTGATATCCAAAATGGTTACAAAAACAATGGCGGCTATCGATTAAAGCCACCCCATCCAGGAAGACGTAGCCGCTCACAAAATACTTGTAGGACTCAAGATACACCGCGCACACAATAGCTTTTGTTTTAATTGGTTTTCTCCATAATTTAATCTGCCAAAGGGGCTTCCAAAATAAAGGGGGAAGTGGGAGCATGCCCCCAAGTGCCTCAGAGGGAGGGGGGGGGGGCGCCTTTGACCTTGCTCGCTTTAATTAACTCCTTTCACACCATGATGTACATCTATGCAAGAAGAGGACGACAGGTCGATTGGAACTGCAGTGAAAATTATTGGCCTATCCAGACACACGCTAGTGTGTCGCGCCAAGTTAGGTAACAAACGTCACGACAAACATCACATCAATTCAATTGTCGAGGTTGTAACCATTGTAGAGCGACGCCATAGCGTTAGTGTCTTAAATCCAGAAGCGTAGGCACATTTCAGGTACTTGGGGAAAAATAATAATACGGTACAAAAGCTTAAATTGTGTTGGAATCGAGAGCAATGATCCACCTGACAAAAATTAACTCATGTAGGAATGACAGCTAAAGCTGCTTTCAATGCAAAATCTGACCCTCAATAACGTTGTAAACGTGTTACTAGTTACTAGCTAGCTAGCTAGTCCGCTCATCCCCAGTATTAAATCCCATAGGGTGATTATTCATCGATACTGAGATAACGGGAAGGCTTCCAGCTATGAAATTGGACGAATGGGTGCAGTACAACAAACTGTTTACCTTTTATGGTTTGGAGCCTGGGGATGTAACCGGGATGGCGTAGGAGGGCGCGTAAGTACACAAATATTGTTATAACCATTTTTGTCGGCATCGTCTCTCTTTGGACGGCCAAAGTTCGGACAATGAGAACGTGGATACTGACGTGCGTGCCTAGACACACAATAGTGCATCACGATAAATCTAAACAACGTTCAATGAAATTGTATTCACGTCCAATTCACGAAAAATAAACCAAATGTAAAAACAAAATCAAAATAAACAATGACAAAAACTGGTAAAGACTGGCCACCAAGTTGAGAGTGGTTCGGCCCTTCAAAGGAGTGATATCAACACGCCAAAACTAACTAAATAAAACAAATTACAACAAAATCAAAACCAAGCCAAAAACCTATAAAGAGGTGACTAAGTTCAGAATGGTTCGGCCTATAGGCAAAAGGTAGTAGCAAAGTGTTGAAAAAAAACAATTCCGTAGAAATTTATTTCATATTTGCACGGTTGGTTTGAGTAAACACTAAATTTAAAAAAAAAAAAAAACAGTGAGATCATATCAAAAACCAAAATTGGTAAAAGAGGCCGCCAAGTTCCGAATGGTTCGGCCCTTCAGAGGAGTGGTATCAACACACCAAAACATTCGCCATCTTAATCGCACCGAATAATACTTTGGACGTTAAATGAAAACTTTAACATTGCTACCGACAGTAGCAATGTTCTAGTTTTCATTTCACCTTCGAACTATTAAGCGGTGCGATTAAGTTGGCGAATGTTTTCGTGTGTTGATATCACTCTTTTGAAGGGCCGAACCATTCGGAACTTGGCGGCTCCTTTTACCAGTTTTGGTTTTTGATATGTTAGAAGCATACTTTAAATATAGTAGTTTTAAAAAACGCTTAAGCGTATTAAATTATATTAGTATTAAAAAACGCTTAAGCGTATTAAATACGGATGTAAGCCTAAAAACTTAAAGCTCTAAAGGAAAAGATATTAGAAACAGACATGTAAGCTATCAGTGTTGCACTAATACGTATTAGAAAGCAAAAAACGAGCTCGTTTGATGTTTAAGGTAAGGTTTAACTGATCCGAAGTCAAAACAGCAAAGTAACACAAATAAACCTTCGTGTAAGGTTTCACATACCGCAGTGTTCCTGTACTGTTTAGTCTACGTGAAACCTTACTGTATTCGCATGTCTTTACAGTTTTTACTTTAGAACACGATATGTCTGATTGGTTCATTCTACTCTCGCTGAAAAATCGTAAAAACCATACTTTTAGTGTGCTTAGTACAGACCTACAGATTAACTAATTCAGGGTTCGTGCGGCTCCTTGAAATCCTCGAAATATCGTTGATAATAAAAATGAAATACCAGTCCTGAAGTCTTGAATATTAAATCTTAAAAACTGGTGTATGTATCAATAGGATGAACATAAAGGAGACGACCAGACTAAAATAATGATGAAAAATTTATCCCCGAAAATAGGCGAGTGTGTAGCCTATATTATGCACTATATTATTCTTACAACAATTTTGAAAGTTGTGACATGGTTTTGATTTTATTTACGTGTCTAATGGTTGAATACGGCAGTAAGGTTTCACGTGGAATAAACAGTACAGGAACACTGCGGTATGTGAAACCTTACACGAAGGTTTATTTGTGTTACTTTGCTGTTTTGACTTCGGATCAGTTAAACCTTACCTTAAACATCAAACGAGCTCATTTTTGCTTTCTAATTCGTGATACTTTGACATACCAAGGTAGTTGTCTGCACTCGTTGCAAATGCACTGAATTTCGCTCACTTCTCTCGCTCAGTCAGTGCAAGTCTTTCTTTTGGAAGTTGGTTTGTCCGCAGCTATCTATCAGCAGCTTTGTCCGTATTTGTAATATAGGACGGCAAACCAAATGGACAACGGACACTTTAGCTTTAACACGGGAGAAATGACGTGAAATCATATAAATCGATTAGTAATAAGGATAATGCTTCTTCTCCACGCGCGGGTAAATTGTTGTCGCACCAGCATTGTTAGCATTTGCTTAGGCTTTCCGTCTGGCGTTTGCTGATTGTCATTGTTGCATAAAAACAATGTTTAAAACAATGTAAAACAATAAAACGGATCGTTCAGGACCCCATAACTCAGGAAAGAGACGACCAATCGAAATTTCTGTTTCTGTAAAGGGCACTTCTCCAGAAGTAGATCTTTCAAATGAGCTAAGAACCAGCTTTCTACGACAAACGGTTTGGTCTGTAGAGTGAACTGTATAAACGTGTCCCACAAAGATCATCATCTTACATTATAAACCAAAGTCTCATAGCAGAAATGAAGCAACCACAATGACGACCCTCGGAAGGGGAACAATGAAAACGTGCGAGTGTGTCAATTCTTTGGCTTGAAGTTGAAACTGGGACGTTGTTGCCCTGAAAAGAAGTTGAAATTGCCACATTGTTGCCTCGACTAACAATTTGCTCTAACAATTACCCTTCTAACCAAACACCGTGGGCAAGTATTACATGACGTCATGCACGCTTCTTTTTCACACGTTACGCATGCATCGGAAAGACTGGGAGTGGGGGGGGGGGGGGGGTGACGAAAAATAACAAAGTGGGAGAGCTACCTAATTAAGACTGAACCGAAGACTGGGGAAAGAGTTGGGGAACTTTAGGGTTAAGTTAGGGTTGATAAAAAAGGCTTAGTTTAGGTCGTGGGGAAAAGCCTAACCACAATTGGGCCTACTAAAGGCCTAAAAGCCAAAATCCCCCTAACTAGTAGACCTAGCAGGGGTTGAAGAGGACCAGCCAGTTGGCTGGCCCGAAGGCTTTCTGATTTTTCCATGCTGGCCCCCTTGCTTAAATACGATTTGGTAACCCCTGACAACCGCGAAATGGCCAGGGTATTATGGGTAATAGAAAGTTTTAGGGGGTTCTAGAGGCAGGAACCGGAAATATAATCACAAGGCATAGATAATGTCCACCTATGTAAGAATGGACACCCAAGACTAAGATTGGCCATTGGCCCCAGCAAACATGCAAGTAACAAGATTTGCGACGGGGGGGGGGGGCGGGGCCCAAGCAAATACTGGGGAAACAACCCACGGGTCAAACAAATCCCCGGGCGAAACCAGGTACGATCAGCAAGAATAACAACAAAAGAATATTGTAATCACCTTAAACTGTGATAAGAGTCTTAGCCTTTTCAATACTCAATTTTATGCTATAAAAGTTGAAAATCGGTACTTTGGTTCGATCTCTGTACTTGAGAGAAAAATTTACCCAAAAGAAGAATAACAACAGAATATTGTAGAAAAATTAAAATAGCATTTAAAAGTTGGTTTGTCCCAATGAGCTACCGTAGTAACAACAAGCGTTTCTTCCCATTTGCCCACCAAACTCATGGCCTTATGATATGACGCTTGCCGAGTGTTGCATTCTGTACGAACTATGCCTCCCGTAACGAAGTTAGTATATTGCTCTAATGCCACACTAAGGGGTCGGAAATTTCACCAGGCGTTTAAGAACGACTTTTATGAGCAGTGTCTACTATCAGTACCTTCCTAAAGCACCGAACAGAAAGTACCAAACGCACCACTGTTGGTGACAGTTCAGCTCATTGCCTGCTATAGTCGTATTGATGTGGCTTGCTTACGTCAACCATCGTCAGCGATTAGTCTGTTTCCGGTACCTTGCGCATGCTCAAAAGTTCCACCACTGGCAAACACCCGCAACCACCTTCCCGAGATGGTTTGCAATTTGGCATTGCTCGAGCCTGGTCACATCCGTTAACCTAGCCTGGTCCAATCGAGTAGACACGTCTGGTCACGTTAAAGGTATGACGTATAACGAGTGCTCTGTTGAGCTTGTTGACTTTGTAATTGTAATTTCGGAAGGTACTAAACGGCTGACGCAACGTTTCTGCGTACGCGCGACGTTAAGCTTGGAGCCAAACTGTCTCTAATAGTGGTGCGTTCTGTTCTCTCTGTTCGGTCGTTTAAGAAAGTACTGAATGATGAGCTGTTTGATTAGTATTAGAAAGTGCTCAATATTAACAAAGTGCTGGAAACAACCAGATGTAAAAATTCCCCAAAACCGTAGCTTTCTTACTTCTTCCTTACTTGCCAGTAATTTTGTACTTTCATATCTTCCATAGCCTGAATACGTCGTCTTCGATCTTGGCTTTGCCACGTTTGGCACTTTCATTTGTTACGATATTTTCTTTGCAACACCTGCCGTGGAGTTGGTCAACAAATATGGTGTAAGTAACTTGATATTTTCAACTGCCTGGGCCAACGTATTGCCATTTCACACGTCGCCTCAAGAATTTGCCCAACTTGCCCATGGCCTTGGTGCGAATTTGTTAGTATCCAACATGTACTATCCAGAATGTAAGTATTAAATGTACTAGTGAAAACTGTCAAAATTATAACATACCTGTTGCATGCAACAGAATACTAGCTTAGCTCCTTCAACAGATGATACTTTATTCTACCGCGAGGCAGAATCGCTGCTCATTACACAGCTATATATGACCAGGGATCGCGTCCCGGTGTGGAATTGGGCTTCCCACCCCACAACATCTCTTTTGTCTGGTTTCCAAAAGACAGTGGGGGAACGCAGTGCCAAAGCAAGGTGTTTGAGCGCCCGGGGCCAGTAGCTCATTGAGCGCCTGCTTTATCACTATTACCGCATACAGCAGATTTCAATCTTCCCCCTCCTCCCTCCCCCTCCCAGACACCTCTTCCCAAAAATCTACCCAAAAAATGAAACCATCACGGTGCCACAGAGACGATGCCAACACACTGAAAACATATGAATTTGACATGAAGGGTGAGGTAGGTAGGCGTGGGACAAACATTGTTGTCTGCATTTGAAGGATTAGTTACATTTAGTTTATGTAGAGGTGCCCTCTGCTCTGACGGACAAGTAACTAACAAGAAAATGAATTTAGCAACAAATATTTAAATTTCGGCCTAAATATTGGGCTTGTTCACAATAAAAATCTTAAAACATTAAAACGATGGGAGCTGCTACAAATTGTGGACTTGTGGACGATTTTCCAACACGGCGGCCGTGTGAAGTCCACCATTTGTGGCAGCTCCCATTTTTAGTGTTTTAACATTTTTATTGTGAATAAGTACCAAATACCGGGCCTAAAATTCTGTATTTGTTGCCAAATTCATGTTCTTGAGAGTTTTCTTGCCAGTCAGTGGGTACTTCTATCATAACTATACTGCTGCAACTCACAAATTAATTTTTCAAGATCAATTTTATTTAGGCTAGCGTCGCCAAAAAAGCATTTATTAAAGATCAAGTGGGCAGCATTTCGGCGGCTGCGGCGGCCACCCCTTTCACCCCCTCCCCCCCCCCCTTGCTCTAGCACTGGGAGAACGAGCTCCAAACTTGAACTGAGCACTTCCGGTTTGGCATTTGTTTGGTCAGTACGGTCAATGTCAGTGCTGAGCCTTGTAAGCCACACCCGCCATAAAAACTCGTAGTTTTGCTTTATGGAAATCTTTGTTAGATTGGATAATCACTGAGTCTCTCATTACTTGGGCAGTGCATATTATGGGAACGTCTGCAGGATTTCCTGCTTTGGGGCCTTCGGAGATTTTTCGTAGGTCATGTGACCTTATCACCCATTTTTGGCCGACTTGCCTGTGTATAATCGAATGTAGGGCTCATGCAGCTGTTGCGACAATTTCTAAGCTTCTTGTTATACTGTAAAAATTTTAATATTCTGTGGTGTGGTAGGTGGCAATTTATTTATTTATTTATGTTATATGAAATATTTTTTTTTTCAACAGCCTTACACTGTGCGGGTCATTTGGGCTCATTGCCCACAATGACACTCAGGGGTTCTGATGCAGCATCAATACATGTGGCTGCCAAATGTATAATATCATGGTTCGGAATACGGTAACAATAGTGAATAATTTTACACTTTTTGAAGTGCGGTCTGTCTCCAGGTAATCGTCCACTCAGAGTTTGCTGAAATTTTGTAAGATTTCATTACACTTAGGGTGTAATAATATTCAGTAAATTAGGGTTTTCAAGGACATGTACACTCAAACCAAAATCAACCACATACATAAAGAAACAAGCGGTTGCAGCGACTGCCTAGTCGCACAGGTCTTCTGTATAGTTCCTCCACTTGCAATCTAGAGGCGCACACCTCTATCACTCACCAACAGCTAACTCTATACTATACTAATCTAAAAGCAATAACCTCGTCAACTACCAGTTAAAAATGTGTTAGCTTTTAGGCCTATTTACATTTCAGGCGTAATTTTCAGCTTTTAGGCCTAATTTTGACCAGCAGTTTTAATTTCGTAAGTGCAGCTAACGAAGATATGGATTGCATAGTAAGCCTTTTCATTTTTGCAACACGGTGCGCCTTCAGGCACACAGTTACAGTGTTACAACGTAACGCGCAACGTAGCCAAAGTGGTGGTAGGGAAGTGGAGAGAGAGACGCTGTTGATGAAGCCAACAGTGACTCGTAGCAACTTGACGTTGCCGTGGTAACATGATTTTAGGCCTAATTTTTTAAAATGCAGTTTTAATTTTGTAAGTAGCAGACAGGCCTAATGGAGAATTTGATTCGACGGTAAGCCTATTCATTCATGCAACAATGCGACGAGACTGTTGTAAACGAAGCTAAAACCCATTCGTTTTTATTGTGTGTTATCTTAGAATTTCAATTCGACGATCAAACGTTATTACTTAATTTAGTCACGTCGAAGAAGTCTTATTAGCCATAAGGAAGTAACGATGTTTTAATTTATGATTAAATAAATTTTTTCCGCACGCCGTTGCTCATGAAAAATAATTTCGGCACGCTGCCGCTGCTCGCCGCCGTTAATTTTTCGGCGTGCCACGCCACTAGGTAGTTTTGCATTTTAATTCAATATTTCAGTTTTAATTTTTTAACGAGTTTTTCACGATTTGAGGAACCTTAAAAACAAAAAAGGTAAGAAAGGTTAAAATCCTTGCTGGGCCGGGCCGGAAGGGCAAACTAACTAACTTCTCACACTGAATCTAACGATGTAAACCGTGGTCGTCTCTATTTGGTACCGTTGCGAATTTGAAAAAAGCAACGGACGGACGGACAAAGTCCTTGCAATAATTCTTCTTAGCCGGTACGGCTGTACAGAAGACTAAAAGCCACTCTGAGCCTTGAAGCACGCCTCTGAGTATGGACCGGCTTAAGAAATGAAAGTGGGTCTTTTACCCTGTATTGTAATCTTCGTACGTGCAGGTTCCCTCTAATTTAGAGGGATTCTGACTTTCAAAATTGTCAGAGGATTTGCACCGCTGGATTTTCCATTCTTTGAGCGGTCAACGTCAGAAAGAACTATAGAGGACACTCAATGAAGCTAATTTCCCAACACTCACACACCGAGTGCAGAAAAAAGCTTCTTTGCATTAAGAGTGGTTGAGCCATGGAACTCTCTGACCGTGGAGGCGGTCTCTGCAACTACGTTAACCACTTACGGCGGATTATGAAAACTGTTTCTTCGGATAGGTTCCTTAAGTGTTCGTACTAGATTTTACTGCTGACTAGTATTATTACCTTTGGACCGGTGTAAGCGGCAACCTGCCCTTCCGTCTTCCAGCCCATTTTGGGTTAAATGGATTATTATTATTAGGTAGAAAACAAACAAAGTGGTTCAGAGTATGAAATGTCGTCCTAAGTTAAACATTCCCTCTAAATTTTATAAACAAATAAATACACAATGTCATGTTGGGTGTAACACAAGTAACCAAAGGCCAAACCTCATACTTTGGTTCTACATGGCACTAAACAACATTTGTGCACTTAGCTCAGGGAGGACAAAAACTTAGCATAGAGCAAACAGGTAAATGATGGGTTGATTTTGATTATGATGATGAATACAGCCCTTGTAAACATAGCCCGTGAATCATTTTGACTTTAGGAGGCTTTTGACGTATCACTGTTGCCAATATGGCATCTCCTTGCATTAGGCTTATGGCAGAATGTTTAAGCTACAACTCCCACCCTCCTAACCCTCACCCGATGGTTTAACTTAAAAACAAAGCCCTTCCAGAGACCGGTACTTAAGATTTACCGCCAGTGTAGCTATCTTGCTAACTAGTTGCTTTCATTACAGGGACACGTCTGGGATCCGGAATTTACTCTTCCTCAATGGGTGCTCTGAATGAAACCTGGAATCTGGCATCTGCTGGACGCATGATCATCGCCGATGTGCCTGTGAATCCTCCACATCAGACAGTGACCACAACTTCATGCGTTGGTGCAACATTAGCTAGAGAAATCGATGACAAATCCCTACCAAAGAGCTGCGTTGCCCCAGTCCAGCCATTCAAATGGGCTAACCGGACCGAGTTCATAATGACAGACTTACCTTCCTCGCTACATCCCACGAACAAAACTCACAGGATCTACTACGAACGTCTGGCAGACTACGAGTATGCAAATATCACTGAACTGGAAGGGTCAATCGATGTTTGTCAAGCCAACTTTTGCTGCAACCTTACGTACGCGTTTGCGGAACGTGATCCGAAGGACTCGTACGTTCTGGCAGTGTTGAGCGGCTGTCGTGCGTCTAATGACCTTCGCCTGGGCACTCAAGTATGCGCCATCTTCCGATGTGAAGTCCCAGGCGACATCGAAAGCTGTGGACGAGTCCCCGAATCGCAACCGTTATCGAGATTTAAGATGTTTGAAATGTCCGCAGTGTTCCAGACTGACACCGTGTTTCCCAACGTTTTCTCGACTCATTTGGCCAATGTTCCTCGTGATTTATACAAGTTTGACAAGCAATTTTGCCAGGAGGCGGCAACCACTCGTGCAAAAGTTAATGCTATGTTGTACACTACATCTGATTTAAAAGACTATCCAGTAATGGTTGCCAGTCTCTATGGAAGAATGTATAATTGGGATTCAAAAGCTTTCCATTAATTAAGCCGCTGTAATATATCATCCCTAAGAGTGAAACTAAATAAACAGGAAGTAAATTGAATAAATGCCCGTCGTAGTAGTCGGGTGCTGCAGATAAGGAAAAAAAAGTCTGTTGGCATTATGATGGAAAAATATGCGTCTCGGCCACACACTATACCATTTGCTGCTGCATTCAAATGCTATACGATGGGTGTTTGTTTGTTCATCTTCCAACTTCAGCATTCTTTTTTACTCAAATAACTATTTGCTTCGGGACACAAGCTGTAAACTGAATAACTTCTGCTCACTCCCGAGACAAAAGTATGTTAAATTAGTGCACTTGTAAGGGGAAGAGCCCTATATACAGTATATTACAAACAAAAACGTCAAGTATGCCGTAAAAAAGAAGGTTATATGATTGAATTTTCACTTGTTAAAATGTACACGGATAAAAATTGATGATTTTTAATTGAAAGAATCAAATGCACAGTACCTTTAACTTGTTTGTATCACTTACTCAACTACTACATTGCAGTTCACGTGGTGCTAATATGACACAATAAATAAAATTAATAAATATATAAAAAATATTATTATGTAACCTGAGATTTAACACGGAAACCACTTTGTTGCAATTAGCAAAAACGTACCTGGTGACTAATCAAAAGTAGCTAACCAGCCAGTGGTGACTGGCGAAAAATTGAATTGTTACTTTTGAAAAAAGCAACACGAAACAACATTTCCTAAAATATATATGATGTCATGCTAGAGGTATCCTTTCTTGCAATGCGAGCTGG
>JAHWFP010089373.1:0-11033 GCA_023313725.1 Lithobius niger
CCGGGTTCAATCCTGGAGATAAGAAGTGTACATGGGACGGTTTTTTCTGGTTTCCCCCCCCCCCCCCCCGGTTTCACGAGGGTTTTCTCCGGGATTCCACTTAACATCTGCCGGTTGGACCTTCAAAAAGCTCTAAGCTTCCTGACCTACACCTTCTATTCTATTCTAATGACTATAGTGTCCGATAAGCGATTGTACGTTTTCAGTAGCAGAGTGCCTTGCTGATATCCAAGATGGTTACAAAAAACAATGGCGGCCATCGATTAAAGCCACGCCCTCCAGGAAGACGTAGCCGCTCACAAAATACTTGCAGGACTCAAGATACGCCGCGCACACAATACGACGTTTTAAGAGCTAGAAATATTTCAATAGAATTCCTTAAGTTGGAGCCAAGATTTGATACTTTTACATACAGGAAAAAAATGTCCTGGCTGAAAACCGTTATTTTTGCACTATTCATTCAGGATTATGAACCGAAAATTGTTGGAGGGATGGATCAGGCCTAATGGACGAAAGGGTAATGTGGCATAATCCGAAGGTCAATGGGTCAAATCCTGCCACGTCATCCATATACTTCGAGAAAGCTTGCATAACATTTTATCTAATTTTAATTCATGATTTCGTTGTTGTGCTTCAAATGTTTCGTTGACCTGTATATAATTTAGCGAATTTTGTATATTTATATGTGTCACGGTACCCATTTTCGCCACATCAGACGAGTCGGACGATTTTTTTTTCAAAGTCCAGTATGTAACAAGGTCCGAGAAAAATATATTCTCGGTGGGGGAATGGTGGTCTTGTCTGAAACTTCATAAACATTTTGTAGTCAGCCCTGGATGTAGTCACATTTGACGATTCAACGAAGTTTTTGGTGCTCCGTTTCGTATCCCAGTTGAACTCCTTAAACACCTCCAGATAGAATAAAATTCACTTTTTTTTTTATAAATCAATATAATTCAAATGACCCACATTAATTTATAATTCAAATGACCCACACCCGGCTTCGAAGTGGAGGAAATAAAAACACCTCTAGACCAGTATCGCCAAATTTAAAAGGTTTTAAAAGGAACCGGTTTCAAAAAAGTTAGCGTAAACGGAAACGATTGTTCGTAACCTTCCCATCAATATTACGCCTATACACACCCTCTTATTAAATCACAATTCAAGCAGGTCTACAGCCAGTAAAAATGTTTCTCACATATCCACCTCTTAGTGGGGCTCAAAACTTTGCAAACCATTTTTTTTACACACCCATACAGATGTTAGATTTTTTTTCCAACTTGGACCCACCCCTCACTGATTTTATCGTTAGCGTAACACTCCAGGCCTCTCGTGTACACGCATAGCCACGTCCTTCAAAATTTAACCCATTTTAAAATCACCCCCAATGGGCAGCAACCCACACAAGGACCTTCCTACATTTTGTGATAGGGTAACAGGTCGTCCCTGCTTTATCCACCCCCACCCCCACCCTCAACTCTCAACCCCACGCCTATAACGAACCACCCGACAAAACTTCACATCCCGAATAGCCAACCTCAAGGGCTGTTGGGTGCCCGTTTTCAATCTGCTGTTCCCACACTTCCGAAACCAGCCACCTTTCAGGATGACGCCCATTGTGAAAACGCCCTGCCAAACTCCTCAACAAGCCGTCGGTCCCGAGAAACGTGACTGTTTACAACCAATCAGCGACACGTTGGACTCGAGGAACCGTTCTCTCTCGCGCGCACACCCACGCACCCACCCACCCACGCCCGCACACAGACGCGCACATCTCACACCAAAGCCTCCTATGTCCATTGGGCTTCAATAGGCTCTGCCTTTCACGTTTCTCTTCGCCATGAAATTAGATTTGTCCATCGCCTCGTTCGTTTCTTCTTCTAGTTCTTCCCCCATCCATTGTAAACGCCGATTCCATCTATTCTCCTCCAGATTCAAGAGTGCATGTCATGAAGGCGTGGACGCTAGAAATGGCGACCAAGAGCTTCAGGCTAAACTGATTGGATAAGCAGGAAATCTGCTAGAGCACGAAATTCAATTTTTCATCAGTGATAGGATGGCTGACTGGTTGGATGGTTTGGACAACCAGGACAGGCTGACGGCGAACGGACAGAGAGAATGGTGGACGACGAGAGAAGCGAGTTTAGAAGCCCCAACATTTTGCGCTATGACACCTATCTGTCTAGGCATATAGTTATGTCTAGGCTGGATATGCGAGGGTGATGACCTTCAAATAATATTTTCAAGGACATTCGGCTTTGCACCTACTTTGTACGAATTATATTTCTACGAACGTGTTTGCCATCAAAGAGCACGGAACACAGGGCGCTATGATAAAAAAAAAAGCTAATAAAACAAAACATTGTATCTTTAAAACGGAAGGTTCCATTCAACATTTAAAATCGTTTGTTGCATTGCCTTCACATCAAAATCGCGAAAGCATCCTCGTAACTACTCTCAAGGTTTTTATTTTTTTTCCATATTGACGATTATTGTAGACTATACCCAGTAATGCAAACAAATTAATAACAATGAAAATAATGGAGGGAAAGCTCTCTGCTATCAAATTTGAAGGTTCTTGAGAACATTTTAAACCCGTTACCAGCAACATTTTAGGCAAGGTTGTGAAGTAATAGCCTGAAATGACCAGTCACATCATAACGTGAGATGTCTAAAATGCTTGGCCTGGCACTTGTAAAAATAAAAAACGTCTAAATTTTCGGCTGACTTGGGCCGAAAATTCTACTGATTTCGGTTGATTTGGGCCGACGCTTATATCGAAAGCTATAGGGGAAAAATAACACAACAAATATTTAAAAATGGCATAAAACCCCGAGAAATGTGAATAAACGTTTTTTTTTTTTACACACCAGGACAATAGACCAGCAAGCAGCAGGTGTGTTGCCGTACGTGAAATACAAGCACTGATCTATATAACATAGCAGGAGAGGCTACCAAACAATTGTTTACACTGCGCCATTATAGGGAAAAATGAGGTGAGAGTCATCACTCTATTTGTGTTATATTGTGTGGTATAGTCTTCGAGTTTTTTTTTCTCAGTGGAGCCCATGACTCAACGTAAATTATATCCCCAGCGTATCAACAAAGAGCGTAAAAAGTAGCTAGACCGCGTGTTGTTACGGCACTCCACTGCAGTTCCATGTTTGTCTAGCTACCATCTATTTAAAAATTTTAAATGTGACGAGTCCCGGCAATCTTATCTCGGTTAAATAAAATAAGCCTAAGGGCGCATTTATGCAACGACTCGCCTTTGCATTCTCGCAGCTGGAATTTAACCGCGATGGCAAAGGCGTCGTTGCCATGCTAACAACGCTAACTGGATTAGCTAAAAGATCCGACATCGTTTGAGGAAATGCTTGCAGTCTTATAATTCGTGACGGCAAGATAAAGAATTCCTCCTGACGAAACAATTTTCTCAATCGCTTCTAAACTCAATTATGGACTCGCTTTGTAGCGAGCGGGCAGAGCTAAAACAGCCGCCATGTTGGAATTTCAGAAGATTTCTAGCTTCTAGCTGCGAGAATGCAAAGGCGAGTCGTTGGTAAACGTGCCCTTAGTTTTCGACGCTTTTGCACACCATGGCATGCTACTCGCTCAGAATGTCGGTCTGTCTGTCCAGGTGGTTCCGAATGCTGCTGAAATTTTCAGATTTTTCTGACAACTGAACATGGAATTCTTAATAAAGAGCCATGCTAATGCTTGATCATGCGATAGTTACGACGTAAGACTCAGTTGGAGTTAGGTTTCGATTATGGGACTATGAACTACGCGAAAAATCTCATATTTATGACATTATAAATCAAGAATATACAACTTATCGGTAAAATTTACAAAGCATTTTAAAGACGCCTAAACTCGTTTTTGTATTAAATCAGCCGCTGGCCACCATCTTGCTTTCTGCTTGTGCGATTCCCATGTGCTGAAAGGCTAAGGCGAAGTAATGACTCCGGAGCAGTGATGAATATCTTAAGTATCAACATTCAAATTATGAATAGGCTTACCAAAAGAGGCAGTCATTATTAAAAATTATTATGTTTTTAACTAGACCATCGAAAGGTGAAAAAATAGGTCGGACCAACCAACGGTATTTGGGGGAGAGAAGCTATCACATCTCGAAGCAACATGGTCCAATTTAATTTCTTTCTTCTTGATTCAGGGACCTTGGGAACACTTTCGTCCTCAATTCGCCCTCAGGGACACTTTTGCCCTCAATTTTGGGCTTTAGGAACACTTTCGTCGTCAATTTTGAGACTTCGAATTTTTGGGGGGTGAATGTAGGGAGGCATCCTGTGATCCTAACGTCCTTTCATTGCCTAGGAGTCTAATTTCCTTGAAGTTTCGACATATATGCCTCCTTAAGTTATATCACTTCATCATTTGCCAGCGGTCCTTCGCGTCACGAAAAATTGAATCACGTGCCTTCGACATCATTGTGCAAGACACGCATGAGATGTCAACGTCGCATTGGTTCGGTCTTTGACAAAAACTATAATGGACGACCAGAAATTTCTAAACCAGGTTAACCGCAATATTCAGCGTGTTGTTGGCACCAGGCCCGTTGCTTTATGTGCGTATACATGTAGTGTATGCTATCTGCTCCTATTATAACAGCCAGGGTTACAAACCGAGTTACAAACAGATCAAACTGTCACTGGTAGATGCAACACCCACACCATCTTCATCCAGACAAAACGTTGGTAAGAAAAAAGGTCCAGAATCTCATCGATGAGAGGATGGTGGAGGAGGATGAAAAAGATGATCGTGAAACTCGCCTCAGTAGCCTAAGTGCCTGCCTATACCACCACAAGTTGCAAGACTGAGAAAAACGCAATATTGAAGAATTTCACAGAGTAGTTGAGCATCAGAAAGATTGGGTTCATATCCCATGATGAAAATCAAATCTTTAACGTGATTCGTTATCTTAAAGTTTGCTTTGTGAGAACTGAAGATTTGGTGCACGTTTTGTTTAGTCCTATACCAATGCATGTTGCTGTGGTGGTTGTGTCGCTGTGTGTATATTAGCAAATTATATTTTATTTTCTGTTTCTGGCTAGAATAACGACAGAGTCATGCGTGCAGGCTGTAGGATGTTGGGTTGGGATGTGTTTCAATGCTTGTCAGTTTAATGCTTTGAATATTGAGAAAGATGCGAAGAGTTACGTTATAAACGGAACAGAGAAAGCCAAACGGGCTCGAAAAGTGATAAATAAATACAGATGCAAACCTATTTCCATTGCCTTTTGGACTTAAACGTCAGACTGCCTGAACGGGAACTGAACCCACGACCTTTGAGACCGAAGGTCGAATCCTATCGCTCAGCCATACTGACACGGTTCTTTTAAAAGGAAACGTCCACAGGCAGCATTTAACACGCCCATATATACATACAATCAAACACGTTCCAATCTTCGGTATTTGGAATTCGCCTTTTAGTCTCAAAGATCGTGTGTTCAATTCCCTGCTCAGGCAGTCTAGTATTTAAGGCCAAAAGACAATGTAAATAGGTTGCATCTGTATTTATTTACCGTAAATCGTGTATTAAACGCCCAGTTGGAGCTAAAGCCCACCCCCCTAAAATGCTGTAAAGTCAAAATCATGAAACGATGTAGCTAACGCCCACCCCCTAAATCTTTGGTTTTTCTGTCACAAAATTAACTAAAAGCATCATATTTCTCTCTCACATAAGCTACATATTTTTTTTTTAATTACAGTAGTGCCTTTAACAATAATTAGGAGTATACCAGTGACTAGGCAATAACTGTGTCCTAAACGATCCTTGAGTACCTTTAACAGTAACTTGACATTAGGAAAATAACATGGATGACGTTATTTTCAGTCTGTTACATGACACGTGGCCCAAAAGGTTTATTTCTTCTCTTCAACATTATTTTCCTTGAATTCAGTCGTTTTCTAATCTCAAACTTAAAAGTTACGTTACAAAAACAGGACTGGATTACAAACGATATTCAGCTGAGGGCATCAGAATTGATCTCTGAACACAAGGTCATCAATCATAGCTCAGCAGTAAATAATGGCTTAGTCATATTGTATCCCTCAGCTCAAGTTTAAAATAAATATCAACATTATGTGTTATTAAATGGGAACAAATTAAATTCATAATATAAAATTGTTGAAATTAGATATTCTCAAAATTTATTTGTTGATTTACTGCTGAACTGCTCACCAGCAGTTATCATGGATACCCTTGGATATCGGCAGGGTGCACTAGCTGACTGGTTCCCAGTAAAAGTAATTGATAATTATAATTTTAAAAAGTGTACATTAGTATTTTTATTTTGCAACTTCGTGAAAGCTAAAGAAAATAACGGTGTAACAAACTTCATTACTTAATAATAACGCAATATTGCATTTAAACCTGTTTGAATTTAATTAAACTGATGTAAACTGCAGCCCAAACACTTGCGACTGCTAATGATACAAAGAGCTATTTAAAAAAATAACTCTTGGCTGTGGTGGTTGTTCCAAAGGTAAAGTGCTTCAAATTAGGCCTATATGAAACTGGAGAAGGATTCAGTTTCTTTAGCTAGGTTTACTTAAAACTTAACGAAATTTATTAACAATTTTTTTTTAATTTAATATTAAAGGATTTATATAATACACACTGTGGAGGTTTAATGTAAACTCGTGTAGATGTTAAAAACGTGATAATGAGAGTCAGTTTTACATCGCATTGGTAAAAGCAGATTGGTAAGCAGATTTGTCTGGTTGATTCCGATAACGAATGAGACTCGGAGCCATTACTTTGTTTACAAATTTACGGATGATCTTTTTTAACGCCCACCCCCAATTTTAGCCAAATTAACTGCATAAACCCATGGGCGTTTAATACGCGATTTATGGTAATCTGTGAACATTTTCCTACGTAAACAATTCTTGCTCAATTTCTTTATGAGGATTTTATAAACTTTTAATAAACGATTGTTTGCCTTAGAGGAGAAGTCGGGCTCCTGTGAAAATCGGCAATTAGCTACGCAAAGTTTGCTAATTATTGGTGACTTCATGTTGGTTTAGAAGTCAACAGGTTACTTCTCACACCACCAAAATATATAAGGTTGGTCCTAAAACAGATAATTTCTGGAACCAATAAAAATATATCTTGTCTCGAACCTTTATAGTAATGAAGGTGTGCTTGCAGAATCAGGAAAAAGTGAATGTCACTTTTGTAAAACAAACAAGAAAAAAATTATTTAATACTCGCACGGAAATTATACACGAAAAAATAGTCTTTAGGAGATTGAAATAAGAAATAGTCTTTTTTTCAGATTAATTCTTAAAATCATCGATCTCTATTTTTTTTTTATTTTTGATTTATAAATGAAATATTTTGAGCCACTTGCAATAGAGCAATATACCTAAGTTTTGGCACATAAATAAAAATATAAAACACTTATCTGACTCCTTCTCTGAGTTTTGTCATTGGTCACTTCCATTCGTGGTTCAGATGATTTCGAACTGGTCTGAGAAAAACTGTCAGTCATCGCTGTACTGCTGGGATTCGAACTGGCAAACTCACCTCAACTTGGAGTAGAATTTGGCAATAGACTACCAACTCACTGCTGGTTATGCTTCGCAGGATTTTTTTTCTCTACAAGCACCTTCATGATTTCATTTCTTCTCAATGGCTAACAAAAAGTGCGAACACTAAATTCAAGGACTTCAAGATCAGACCAAAATGGAAAAATTTCAAGCACTTTTCAAGGGACCTATTACCATTTTTAATGCTGTGATTTTACACATTAAATTTTTAGTTGAGCCCAAAAAAATTGTTAGTTTGTGTTGCACAGCTAAAAAAAAAAAAGTAGGGCCTGTCATTAATTTATTTCCCTTTTTCTTGTTAGACGCCGTAGTAGGCCTAAAATAAATTAATGACAGACCCTACTTTTTTTTTAGCTGTGCAACACACACTAATAAATTTTTTTGGCTGAACTAAAAATTTAATGTGTAAAATCACAACATTAAAAATTGCAATAGGTCCCTTAAAAAGTGCTCTAAATTTTTTCCGTTTTGGTCCTTGAAAGTCCTTCAATGTAGTGTTCACACTTTTTGTTAGCCATTGAGAGGAAATGAAGTCATGCAGGTGCTTGTAGAGAAAAAAAATCCTGCGAAGCATAACCTGCAGTGAGTTGGTATAGTCTATAGGGCAGTGATACAGTATTATTGTGTATAACTCTATGGTGGAGTCAGTAACTGGGTTAGCTGCAAGGAGCACTGGAGGGCGAAAAGAAGGTCGTCTTACTGAAGGTAATGCTATTAGACTGGATTTCTTAAGGCTATAACGCGCGATTTTTGTTGTTGGAGGCAACAACGTTTTATTAAGTTTAAGAAATCCGCTCTCAAAGCACTGTCTTGACTAGAAGTGCCGTTTTTTCCGTTACATTTTAATCTAGTGCACCTTGTAGCTATTACCTCCAAATGGTGTCTCGTAGTTAATATGACGTCACTTGACGCTGGCTGCTCTATTGCCAAATTCTACTCCAAGTTGACGTGACTTTGCCAGATGAAATCCCAGCAGTGCAGCGACGACTGACAGTTTTTTCTCAGACCAGTTCGAAATCGCCTGAGCCACGAATGGAAGTGAGCAATGACAAAACCCAGTGTAGAGTCAGATAAGTGTTTCATATTTTATTTATGTGCCAAAACTTAGGTAAATTACTCGACTCCAAGTGGTCACAAAGTATTTCATTTATAAATGTAATAGGAATTACTAGAGGTCGGTGATTTTAAGAATTAATCTGAAGGAGAAAAAAATAATTTCTTATTTTAATCTCCTAAAGACTAATTCCAACAGTAACTATTCCAACAGATTGTCCCATATTTTTAAACCTTTCTCTTTATCATCAAGCTTTCCAGGCATGAACTGTCATTTTAACATTGTAAAACGGTACTACCCTGCAGAGTACAGTTCCACAGCCAACCTCTTATCCTTGATAGGCCTAACGCGCATGAGTAAAACTAATCATAGTTAATTGAACGTTTATTAACGTTTTACGAAATACGAAACTGTTTCCAAGATAATCTATCGAACATCGAACTAAGCATGGGGAATTTCAAGAACATTAAAGGACCGTTTTAAAATTATGACAATTCAAGGACTTTTCAAAGGCCTTGAAAACATATCTCAAGCACTTTCAAGGTTTTAAACACCTTACGAACCCTGATTTGTCTGCTGCAAACTATAGGCACTGTCTCCTAGCTGGTTATAATATGTGGCATCTATTTAGCTCAACATCGTTTTGTTTTGAGTTTGGGAACCAACTCACTGGTGAATATATTATCTTTGGCCTTTTATACAGGCTAGCGCGTTTGTCTGTTTCATCAGATTACCAGGAACACATGCAACTTCAGGAATCAGGGTATAGGCTCCCGCAACAGCACACAACCAGTTTCAACTAGCCTTAATTTCTCGTAAATAGCTTTTGTTTTTCCCCAATCCCCACTCAGATTCATTATCGCCCTCATCCGCGCTATACGATTTCACAATGATGGCACAACACAGGTTTATCATTGCTCACTTCCATTCGTGGTTCAGATGATTTCGAACTGGTCTGAGAAAAACTTGGCAGTCATCACCGCACAGACTCAGTTCAACAAGTTAGTGCCAAACAATATTAAAAAAAAAAAAACATGTTTTTAACACACAAGTAACTTCATCAACTGAAACATACACAAATACATGAATTTTTAATATTTACCTTAATCTTTTTTCAACTACACTCTTCCTTGTTCATTGTCATTTTGTATTTTTGATTCAGCTTTGATCCCTGCAGTCGAATCAGTCATCGAGTTAAAACCAATAACAATGTTTTGTTTGCAGTAGTGACTTAACTTAGCATAACTCAAAAAAGGGCTGGTATACGTTGATTGTGTGTGAAACAAAACTATTTAAACAAATCCGAATCGTGAAATACAAACGCATAACCATTTATACAATTATATGCAAACTAATGACGATATACATCAAATCATATAATTAAAGACTTGATATCTTGGACCCCGGGTCGTCACACTTTCCTTCTACTTTAAACTCGAGTAGGCTACTAAAAAAGAAAAAAAAAAAAAAAAGTACTGCATCGACTGAGACTCGAACCAGGGTTTTCTGTTTACTAGCAGGAGCTCATGCTGCCGCTATAGAGCAGGATCAAGTGACGTCATATTTGCTACAAGAGAGAGATACCTGCAAGGGGCACTAGATTGAAATGGTGGGTTAAACAACGGCACTTCTAGTCAAGCCAGTGCTTTGAGAGTGGATTTCGTAGGCTTAAAAAACCCTTGTTTTATCCAATCCCTTATGCTACGAGGTTGTAATCGCAAAATAAAGATTCCACTTGCTTAAAAATGTCAGCAACTGCCAACGAATCGACAAAAATCGCGCGTTTTAAGCCTAAGAAATCCAGTCCAATAGCATTGGCTTCAGTAAGACGCTCTTCTTTTCCCCCACCAGTGCACCTTGCAGCTAACCCAGTTACTGGCTCCACCATAGAGTTATATACAATAATACTACGTCGTGTCACTGCCCTTTTGGAGTTGATAAGAGTGCTCAGGTAACAATTCCCAGGTTCGAGTTGCAGTCAGGTCAGTTTTCTTTTCTTTTTTTTTTCTCAGATTAGTGGATTTTGTACTCGCACAAAGCCATTCTTTAAATCTGACTATTTGATTCGTTGACTCTGTACCATGTGATTTATTGTTCATTATTGCAGAGACGGAACGGCAATGTCGGGTGGAATTAGCTCACGAGATGTATTTGGTTGAAGGACGGCTCAGTGGTGGAACGAAATTACTGCTGAAACAGGAGCTGCCACTGGTGTTAATTTATTGGTTCAGTTCTAGGATGTTTGGGCTCGCCTGCCATGACAGTACCCCTGCCAGTAATAATACTAATAGGATAGGGGGAGTACAGTGAAAGATTTACGGCCATGTGTCCGGAAACGGCAGTGAGAAAGCTACGAGACTGAATCAAGTTAGGTTAGGGTTTGGGTGGGGCTTACGTACTA
>JAHWFP010089374.1:0-10752 GCA_023313725.1 Lithobius niger
TGGCGGCCTTTCCCTGGTTGGATGATATCACTACTTTTAAACGCCGAAGCAAGCACTTCTTATGCGAAGCTCCATTCCTAATAAACACGTCACAGCTACACAGATGACTAGGGAAATGACGTGTTATTCTATAAGCTCCACGATTCAGACCAAATACAGCCAGCATAGATATTCAACATAATTTATTTAGAACGTTGCAGAAAGAAAAAGCTACATTTAGGTGACATACAAATAAATAAACATGCCCCAAAGCAACTGACTATTTTATTAGTAAAAAGGCTTAAGCGTAACAATATTCAGATGTACGCCTTAAAAAACTTGATGTTGTAAAGGAAGAGATAAAAGAAAATGTCATATAAGCCATAAGCTGTTGCGAGTTTAATTTCGCATTTCAACGTTGAAATTGTACCACCCCAGCCAGGTTACGCCGATGACGTCATTTGTGAAAGCTGTCAAGCTCAAGATCCACATGACGTCAAATTATAATGACCCATTGTCAATTCAAAATAATTAATATTCATTGTTAGTTGACATGATGCTATTATATTAATGGTTGTAACAATGCATGGCTTTGATTGTCTGTACTTAATGTTTGACGTCAATTGTAACGGCTCGAGCTCGCTTGGTCTTCTGCCGGGTGCTCCCAACAATTAGGTACTAACCTTGAATTCATTCCGCCACCAACTCAACAACACCCCGCATCGAAAGGTAATTTTGGCCATTTTGATTAGAAATTTTCCCTTTTTGTCCCGTTTCCCCAAACTTAACATCAAACCGGACCAACCCTGTTGTTAGTTTAGTACTGCAACCCTGTAGCTATTTTCTCTTGATGTGAAGACTTAAATTAATCCGAAATTTACTTAATCCATCTCGTCCCAAGTAAGCCTCATGCCGTTTCGTATTCCATTTTAGGCCCTAAGCCAGGGTTAGTGTCGCCCTTGAATGTCAGGCGAGCCGGAGCGTACGATCGCTCATGTTTTACTATTAAAGCATAACCAAAACTGAACCACGACTACTAGCCATATTCCACCAATTTAGGTTAATTTGGAATTCCCGCAACCCCTTGATAAGCACCACGACACGTCGTTATCAAGCAACACCCTTGACTGTGGGGTTGGCATTTGGGGAGCTGTCACACGTACTAGAAACCCCTACAAAGCGTTCGCACTAATACATGTAAAAGAATCTCCAGCATCCCAAAAAAACAAGCTGGAGCTTCTTTTACACGTACATGTGCAACTGCAGCGCTGATGGCGTATGTCTTCTTCGTGTATCTGTTCCTTTCGAGCATTTTTTTAAGGTTTACATCCATATTTCATAAGCTTAAACGTTTTTACGACTAAAATCTGTTGCTTTTTTTTCTTGTCCAGGAACAAGAATATTGTAATCACCTTAAAATATATGTTTAAACAGTCTGAGGATTTAAATACTTCGTTTTAACCTATAAAAATTGAAAAATCGATTCACTGGTTCTATCTCTAGCGAGTGAAAAAATCTCAATAAGTGCAACAACAACAACATTGTAGTCACTTTAAAATATCGTTCGAAAGGCCACAGCCTTTGTTGATACATGGATTTTAAGCTCTAAAAAGGTTATATAGTTTCCACGGTTCGATCTCTAGGTGGGAGAAAAATTTCTCAAGAATAGCAGCACCAAAAAGAATGTTGTAGTCACATTAAAATAGCTTAAAATTGAGTGTTAATAAGAATAACTCCCATAACAGTTATTTTGAGGTTTTTACAATATTCTTTTTGTTGTTATTCTTGATGTGACCAGAAAAAAATACATTAGTATTAAAGAACCCTTAAGCATATAAAATACGGATGTAAGCCCTAAAAAGTTAAAAGCCATAAGGGAACGGCTATAAGAAAAAGACGTATAGCCCACCAGTGTCGCACTAAGGCGTATAAAAGAAGCTGCAACTTGTGTTTGGGGACACTGGAGATTCTTTTACACGTAACAGTGCGACACTAATGGGTTACAAGTGTTTTTCTTGTATCTATTCATTTAGAGCGTTAATATTTTTATGACTTACATCCGTATTTTATACGCTTAAGAGTTTTTTTTTCATACTAATCATGCTTTTAGCAGGCGCTACAAGAATTTGTTGATCAAGCGTCAGGGAGGGGGAACATAGGGACGCCGGAATCCTTGGGGGCATTTCGTGGGGGGGGGGGGGGGTTCATGGTTGGTTCGATTTGTACTGCTAAGAATACCTTGCGTATATCAGACTTTCAAATTTAATGCTTTTAGTTTGATGGATGAATGATTTTGTTGCTTAACAGCTGCACTATTGAGGGCCAAGAGTTAACAACAACAACAACAACAACGACAACAAAATCAACAACAACAATAACAACAACACTAAATAACAAGAAATAGTGATGCTGTGAAGGCCAAATGGTTCGAATTATGTCGTTAAAGTATTTAATGCAGTGAAATAGTTATAACATGACCCCAAATACCTAACTTTGTCTCGGTCTATGTCAATTGTAGGGGAAACTATAGACTCGGTCCTTGTTTATAAATCTGTTCATTGTCTAGAAATCTGTTCATTGGTTCGACCTCTAGCTGACAGCAAAAAATTTTGCGACATGAAGCACAACAAGAATATTGTACTCACATTCAAATAGCGTTCGAAAGAGCCTAACCTTGTTCATATTTCGTTTTAAAATACGAAACTTGAAAATCGGTTCATTGCTTTCATCTTCAGATCAGGGCAAAAAATACAAACAGCAACATCAACAACACGAAATGGCCACTCTGTGGACGACAGACGGTTCGATTGTTGTCATTATTTTTTTTAAAGCAGTGAATGGTAATGAAACGACTCCAAATGAGGAATTTCATTTGTCTATGTCAATTCTGGGAGTTACTATTATGTTTCAAGGTTTGACGTTTAACATGAAAGTTTATGCTGAGGCTTAAAAAAAGCCCTAGATAGTGAATATGAACAGCAATCTTAACCTTACAAAACATGTCTTATTGGTAATGGAATTAAAGAAAACAATTTAATTTGGCAAACATGTCGACGAACTATGTAAAATAGTAAGGCAAATACTACCCAAATTGAATTTTTTGAAAAGTTTCTCAATTTTAAACAATAACTATCTGACTCCCGGATAAACTCCTAGAGGCTACCGAGGACTGCAGTCCCTATGTAAGCCTCAGCATGAACTTGCATGGTGAACGTCACACTATAAAACCCTTTATGCCCCCTAGAATTGATACAGACCTATAAAATTCGGTATTTATGGTTAGTATAGGGCTATAAAACTTTTAATGAATTTTATTGTCGTTGTGGTTCTTGTTGGGACCCTTGCTCTCACCTGGAGATCAAACCAATGGATCGTTTTTCAAGTTTTATAGCCTAAAATGTGGGTACGAGCCATCAAGTCCTAAGGCTTTTGTACGGTATTTAATGTAACTACTATGATCTTGTTGTTGTTCTTATTCTTGTTGTGAAAACTCTCACCTAGAGCTCGAACAAATGAACCGATTTTCTATTTTTATAGCTTAAAATGGGCAATAACCACTGCATCAATTAAAACCAAATTTTGTAGATTGATAGCACTACACCTACGAATTGTTTGTAAAAAAAAATTCGGAATCGGACATAATAATTAAGGTGACAAAACGTGTCAAAAAAATGGGCCAAAAGCAAACTGCCAAGAGGCCAAACAACAACGAGGTCTTAGTTTGTTCATGACGTCATAGTTTGTTCTTGCAAAGTTTAAATCAGGTTTCTCTCTGTCTGATTAGTTTTCCAGATCTAACTACGACGTCTACTGGCTTCCTTATGCCAGTATTAATTTTGGTTGGATTACAACTATGTCGTATACTCCTTTCATAGAATGTTTGAGAAATCTGTATTTTATCTGTGTTTGGAAGAGGGAAACCCCGCCAAACAGCAAAGAAAGCGGAGTGTCATCAGACGGTGTCATCATGTTTTCAAAAGTCTTCCATCTGAAAACAGGAATGTGCCAACAAAGGGGAGTCACAGTTGGCTTTCCGTGAATTGCTTGGTCGCATGGCAGTTGGTGAACTCACAACATCTGATTACGAATTACTCAAAATTCGGTTTGAAGTTAGCAACATGGCTGAAGCTGCGCAGTTCAGCGAAACGATTCACTTAAAGTCACTCAATAAAAAAATTGAAGAGTACAATGAACAGAGTCTGCGCACACTTTGGCCAGCCAGTAGTATTTGTCTTAGCAGTCCATAACAACAACACGGCACGTGATGAACAATTGATGAAGCAAATGGTCTGTCGCCATACCTGCAACTTGATAATGGTTCCAAAATTTTGCTCCACCCGAATCTGTGGACACCACGCGGATTATGCAACGGCAGTGTAGGTCAAGTCGTTGATGTTATATACGAACCAGTAGCTGACACTAACGCACTTCCCAATGCGTTCCCAGTAGCATTGCCAATGTGCGTATTGGTTAGATTTTCAAGGTACGATGAACCAGCTCTTTACGGTGAGTTGATTTCTATACTACCAGTTACCGTTCACTTCAAGAGTGATGGTGTTAGCTGCACCCGCAAACAGCTACCTTAGGAGTTGGCTTATGCGATACCAATTCATAAATCGCAAGGGATGACATCAGAGAAGACATCGGCGGATACTGAAAAAAAAAAGAATTCACACTTGGTTCACCCTTTGGGGCGTTTTCTCGTGTGAAGACACTCGAAGGTCTTAGTGTCGCGCCATTATTTAGCATGGACCACTTACTGAAGATCAACACAAAGAAGGAACTGGAGAAGAAACGTCAAGAGTATCACCATTTGCTGTCTTTGTGTACCGTTAATGATTAAACTACCTTTTATCCATACTTATTGTTTTGCATTTCATTTATTGTGTGATTAATAAACGCTTCGCTCCATTTTTTCGACGTGTAACTGATGACGCTCTGGTAATGACAGCAATCAAAGCGTTTGGCCTTCAGAACATGGCCATTGACCACGTAGGGCCTAACTCACATTTCTGTAGAATTGTACCTCCTGACATGTCGTATACTTCCAAATGAACCCGGTTAATTCCGGCCAGCTTTCTCTGCATCTCTCGTACTTCTCGTCAGTCTCGAAACTAGACAGTACTCGTGTTGAGTCAAATTCCCTTTGTTGCGTTGCTCTGGCAGAGGCCTGCGGACTGGGCCCGCCATATTGGTAACTGACAATGAGCCAGCAAATATAGCATTGCAAGTGTTTGTATTGTTACTTGTTAACTAACAAAGAGTGATGATTATTTTGATTACAGGTGGCGTTTTCCCAACCTACAGAAAAATAGCACTGCAAATGATTGCAATGTTTTTAGTGAATGCCTCCTCAAACGTCAAACCATAAAACGCACCTTTTATCACATTGAAACAGTTTATGCATTTGATTGAAATACAACTATTGCTTGTCAGGGCACAAAGACTGCCCATTTTCAACAATTTTCAAGCTGTTTCGCCGCATAGGTCCTTTTCCTCACCATCGTGAAATATGCACAGCTCTGTTTTCTGTTAAAGTACCAAGACTATATAGCTGAGGTTGAGGTTGTTTATTTGGGGCCTTGGCCTGCTGCCAAAGCTATAGTGGCTGCCATGCAACAATGCAAGAATTGAACAATGACTTCGTCACAATGAAGGGTGACAATTGAACTTGGTTGATTGATTGGTTGATTTTATTTCACGAGCCTCGGCCCTCAGCCAAGCGCCAGGACACAAAAGTTTATTTATAGCCACGTACGCACAGTCACACTAGGGCCTCACACTACAACACTCAAGACAACTATGTACTACTCTACGAAGCAAGGGAACCGAGTGGAACAAGGAGCACGAGAGAAAAGCCAGGAGCCAGGACCTGCACCCTAACATCCGACCTATGAACAAAACCTGCTACTGCTCTTAGTGTCACGCACGCTGTTGTGGACCGGATAGAGAGAAGGCCACCCACCTCTTGCCCTGGATAAACAATAGCCCAACAACCCCAGCCAAAGCCGGTGCAGTGCGTGCACTCCAAAAGGAAACGACTTGGCAGAGAGAGATCAACAATTGTGGGCTGATGGGCTGATGTGCAGGAGGTTTCCTTGCTTCTTTCTGCCAAGTCGCGGCGTGTGATGGACGGTGCAGGGCTGGTTCTAACGGGATTGGGAGAGGGAATGGGGCAATGCGACGACAGGACGGACACTCTATCGATTGCAGTCAGGTAGTGACAGTGGCTTTATTCTGGACAAATTTCCATGTTGGGAGGCTCGGCTGCTATCGCGCCTTCGTACTGATCATTCTCTCCTGCAGGCTCACTTGTCACCGACTAGGATGGGTGGTCTCATCCCTCTGTACGGTTTGCGGTATATAGGCATCCATTGAGCACTGTCTTTTGTTTTGTCGGATTTACGACCAGTACTGGTGGATAGTTGCGGTATGTATCAGGGCCTACCCATTGCTCCAGGATTTGCTGCCGCTAGTATAGTTGCATGAGACGGCTGCGTGCTGTCGCTAGGTTTTGTTTGGCAGCAAAATTGAGGTTGCGACAGTCTTGCGTCTTACATGTTTCCCGTGTGTCTGCTGTGTGGATGTGCTCCCGTCGATAACAATTTTGGCAGCAGCACAGTGTTAGCAGAGTACGGAGGAAGTGTCGGTGGCTGTGCAGGGAGTGAGTGGGACAGGCAGAGTACTGTGGCCTGCTTGACGGTTTGCAGACTGGTATGTCCTGGTACGGTTTGGATCAGAGTGTGTTTCTGGTGGAAGTAGTGGTTAAGTTCTTGATGTAGATTCTGTTGTTTCTGTTTAGATTTTGTAACAGGGCGTGCGGCAAGCGACCAAGGCTCTTTGAATAAAAATTCAAATTCAAATTCAATACGCACACAAAAAAAAGGGTTCAGAGGCTTTTAGCGAACGTTAATTTTTTGTTACAATTGATTTTTAACAATTGGTTTCTAACAATTTTCGATATATTTTCCCGCTTAAAATATAGCTGATTTTTGATCTGAAAAAACTCCCTCCATTTGCTGAGCATACAAAATTTCATCAAATTTGGTTCAGTAGTTTTGGCGTGATATTATTACGAAGCGTCCCAAATAAGACACTGTATAAGGAGCTAGTACGATTCAATAAAAGAGAGTTATTTTTCATAATGACAAGAAGTGCGTTGATGGGGGCTCGGTTGGGTCCGTATTTCAATGAGACACCGAGATAACGGTTTCACAATTCGTTCCTGAACAATTCTGCCCCCGAATTACAGAGAGTGCGACAATCCCCAGTATAAAATACAAACTGACTAAAATTCACTCCCGCCACACAAAATAAACTCGCCGCCAGAGATAAGTATTGTAAATAAATGAAAATAAGCTGAACTACACGAATAATTTCAAAATCTGGTTTCAGTTTGGTATCGCCGGCACATCATTCTCAGCGCAATCTGGACTATTGGGGAGGGGGGGGGGGGCTATTCGCATGGGAACGGTAGTTTTCGTAAACCACCCTGTCTGAACTGCCAGAAACCTCACTGCCGAGGATATAAGAAGAGTGAAACTTGGGACCATACTGTCATAGTTGGTCCTCAATTTTTAACTGGCATGTCAATTTCTTCTTTACTTGAGAAATTTTTAAGATAAACTCCAAATTGAAACAAGTGTTTTTTTTTTTTGGGGGGGGGGGAGGGTGTTGGAATCGTATTGTCTGAGACCTATTATTCTGGACCTCGAGTTGTCAGGCACTCGAGCTAACTGTCTCGGTAGCCTCGTGAGTAGTAAACCATTGTAAGAAATGAAATAAGGTTCGCAGTCAAAATACCTGTTTTTCCTATGACGCCAGTTTGCGACCGCATCGTTCACGTGTTCAATTGCATCCCTTTGTATGTACGGCCTTACGAAGAAAGGGAAATAGGCCTATTGGCGCACGTTTCGTTCCACTTTACAATATACGCGGCGGAAAGTAGCAGAGAACAATTTAGATTGGTAAAAAAAAAATCTTCAGTAGATTAGTGCGATAAGATTACATTTGACGTAGCGAGGAGAGTTGGAGAGGAGCTAAGTCACTAAGTGCTAATCAATAACGCAGAATCCTCTCATGCTATAGTGAGTCACCCATACTACCATTCGAATGCGAGCATTTTCGCTAAGAACCAAACGCTTCGAACTCCTATACTCAAATATTTTCAGGTTTGTAATGATAATTGTCCTTTAATATCATTTCAGCAATACAGGATGGCATTTTTCATTTTACAGATAAAGTGATAATGGCTTTCAAGTAGTCTGTTTCAGTTTAATTTAGTTTAGTTAAGTCTATTCAGGAGCGGTAACCCCCAGTAGGCCTGTCTAAATTAATTACGAACAGCAATCTAACAAATACTACTACAACTTAAGCACAAATAATAATCAAATTAACTGAGCAAAAAACGGCTTTGCCGTTTAGAAAACAAAACATTAGAGCTCGTATCCCCATACTCACAGCACTGAAGGTACACGAATAAAAACGGATTAGAGTTCACTCGAACGCAACGAACTATAATTTGAACTATAATTTGTGTTCATTTTGTGTATGCATTTTTATCTTTCAATTTTGTTGCGTTGTTACAATGTGCAATTTTCAGTAGCACTGCAGATTATCTTCCCTTATGAACGTCAACGATCCTAGAGTCGACATAAAATTAAATAATTTATTTCTCTTTGCCTTTATTTTCTGTTGTATTTTGACACCGGTTCTAGTACAAATTAAAACCCATAAACCATTTTGTATTTCAGCCGTTGGTTAGCGCAAACGACACATTTAATTTGCTTGACCAAGATGAATGGTAGCACAGCAAAGTTGTCGCAGTTCGAAAAAAAAATGTTATTTATAATTTCACCACGATACCATTTATCTTGGTCAGACAAATTAAGTGTTGCAGGGACAAAAAGAATAGGATAACGTCCTGTCAAAGAAAAAACGGACTTGACTGAGCTACTAATCATGGGGAACTGTTCATAAATAATTTATGCTAATCAACGCTAAAGCATAGAGAGGGTAAGGGTGATTTAAACAAAAATCTTTAAAATCACTAAAAAAAACCAGAAATCGTGTAAGGTCCAACTTAACTGCCAGACTCCTGCGCTTAACTTCTTTTTCCAACTTTTTTGAAAATTTAGCTGAAAACTTAGCTTTTGTATTTTAATACTGCTAACAAAGGGCTGTAATACAAAATGGCTTATAGCTATACTAGAACCGGTGTCAGAACACAACAGAAAATAAAAGTAAGGAAAAATATATTATTTACGTAGACTGTAGGAACGTCGACGTACATAAGGGAAGATAATCTGCAGTGCTACTTAAAATTGTACATTGGTTCCAGCCAATTAAAAAGGCTTAGTGAATGCCTCTATGGAGCAGCGTCATGTGACGTCATATTGGCTACAAGAGGGATAACTGCAAGGGGCACTAGATTAAAATGGAGGGTTAAACGCCGGCACTTCTAGTCAAGGCAGTGCTTTGAAGGCGGATTTCACAGGCTTAAAAAAAATGTTGTTTTCTTCAATCCCTTATGCTGCTAAGTTGTAATCGGAAAAAAAAATTCCACTTGCTTAAAAATGTCAGCAACTGCCAACAAAACGACAAAAATCGCGCGTTATAGGCCTAAGCAATCCGCTCTAACAGCATTGGCATCAGTAAGACAGCCCTTCTTTTCCCCCTCCAGTGACCCTTGCAGCTAACCCTGTTACTGGCTCCAGCATAGAGTTATATATAATAATAAAAACGTTGTGTCACTGCTCTATAGCAACAGACTCATAATATTGTTCATAATTTTGTATATTAACTTAACACTATAATGTTTTGGGGCAGTATTAGTTTTATTTTTTTTTAATTCAACGTTAAACTATGCCACTTTTATTCCATTACTCTTTGCACATTTTGATTCCAGAGCATCTTTTTGATAATTGATTACAATATAGACTGTACCATGTTTTAACAACTCCACATCTTATCCGAATTTGGTTATGCTTTTTTGGCAAAGAAAGAATTGGCAGTTTAAAACCCCGAATTGCACACGATATTTGCGTTTGATTGTGAAACTACATTTTTCACTAAATTTAGTTAAATTTCCATGGACCAAAATTATGTGAAAATCTTTGTGGTGTTCTTGATTTGTTTCATACTTGCGTACACAAGGACGTACGGGAAAAGCTCATAGGTGATCTCACTCTCGGCGAAATGTACCCAAACATCAGTATCTAAAATTCAGCCTAATCACAGTATAAAAATATAGATTAAAACAGGAACTTTCCCCCCCAGTCTTACTGAGTATTCTCAACTGCCGTCACATTTAAACCTGGCTCCTCCCACTGCTGCTAATCAACTAAACCATGCGCAATGGTTGTTTGCCGTGACGTCACCATGAGTTAACCAATGACGAACAAGAACAACGGCTGTTTGGCCGTCTGGTTGGACTAGCCCAGTCACGTGATATGGACGTCACAGCAAACAGCCATGTCGTGTGCAGTACCGTAGTTGAGAAATCTGGGGCCCCCTGCAAGAAAACATCTGGGGGACCCTACTGCAAGAAAAATCTGGGGTCCCCTATGTTATGTGAATTCAGAAATTATCGGTACGGTGTCAGTGCCAGCTATTTCTTGTAAGCTATATTATTACCATTTATCATGAATTATAGAAAAAACATTTTTTTTCGGTATTTTTTTTCTTGGTCTTGGGCAGGGGAAGGAGTAAATGTTAATTTTCGCTTGGCCTTGCAACACACGAGCTTTATCTTACTATAGGCACTCCACCAAT
>JAHWFP010089374.1:22087-33895 GCA_023313725.1 Lithobius niger
CCCCCCCCCCCCCCAAAAAAAAAAATCAAGTTTTTCTTCATATATATACTGCATTTGTTAACTCTGATGTTAGCTTGACTTTCGTTTGCGTGTTAAGGATAATGGGAAGACAGCAAAGCTCTAGTACTTGATTTTCAAGTAGCGTTGAAAAATTGTCAACACCAAGCACTGCAATTTAAGCAAACACCCACTACTGCACTACCAGTCGTACCTGGCTCGCCAGGTGTTTTGTTTCTCCCGAGGGTTTTGCTCCGCGGTGTTCGTCCAGTGCTTGGGTTGATCGGTAATTTTCTTCTTTTTGATTCGAGGTTTTGTTTCTCCTGTGGTGTTACCTGGTTTTCTTTGGTGTTGCCTGGACGTCCATTGAGACGGGTAATTATTGCCCTGTAATATTCACCCTCTCCTCTCATGCTATCCCTACACTCTCACCATCCTCCCCGTCCTTCTGACCGTCCATCCTCTTTCCTTCTCCCTTTGCTACACGTAGTTAAATTTGGATGGGTAGTTGAATTAAAAACTGCCTTTCCCTTTCTTCCATCCCTCCACTTCCTCCGTCTCCCCCTTTCCTCTTCCCTTCTCCCTACCTTTCCCCCTACCTACCCACTTTTCTGTTGAGTGAGCCAAACGCCTCACTAGTGGCTGACTTTCCAAGCTCGGCTCTTAACGGTACTTTTTGTCGGCTCTTGGCTTTCAATGTAAAAAAAAAAACCTTGGCTTGAGTTAATCAATTGCCGACTCCATCTCCTTTCCTTTGGCTCTTACTTTACGTTATTTCTTTGAGCCTACCGGTCACAAAAACCAGAACCTCACACCTATCCTGGACTAAATTTAGACTTGACCTAATCCAACAATACCGCGGATTACAAAGGTCTGCAAAGTGACTACAGAGAATCAGAAAATGTCGACCCTACCATACAACGCTTGCAGAGTGAGGTGTACAACGAAGCACCGATATCAAAGACATTTCTGAGGAGACACACAGATAATTTTGCACCAAATTGGCGTGGTAGAAACAGCCAGCAGAAGCTAGAGACCTATAAGAGCTTGGAGTTACGTAATAAAACCACTAGTCGCTTTACAAAAACTGTAAACTGGTCATATGCAGGGAACGAACATCAGACGCAGAATGCGACGGAACTCCAAGAGTCAGGAGCAATGAATTCGTCCTATCCCTGGGCACAAACTGACGCTGTCCCCCCCCCCCCGAGAGGAAGTCAAAGAGAAAGTACTCGACAGTCTTGTCCCCACCACCACAGATCCAAACAGACAAGCATGCCCACTCCAAGAGAAACGTATGGGACCGAAGCTGCTCATGCCCCACATGCAGCCTGGATCCTCAAGGCAGCATCTTTGCGAGTGAGACCGTTCAGGAGCCTGGAACAAGCCATAGAAGGATAAAGCCCGAACAGTGACCGAACCGTAGAGGCAGAGGACCACTCAGCATCCTACTCTTCAACGAAGATCCCACCAACCACTGGTCGCAAGTCACGGGACTCTGAGCAAATAACCTGATTAACACCCACTTCTGATCCAAGGCTGGCAAGGCTGTCCACCAGTTATTTTCTGAAGGACCCAGAGTAGCTCTTGACTCAACCAATGGAGACAAGCTGACCGCACTGACTGGCAACAAAGAGCTTCAACCCACTTGAAGCACCAGCTGAAACGACCAGGTAAAAACACTGCAAAGACTTGAAACCACTCCCGAGGAAACCAATACTCACGAGTGAGTAAGTCAGCAGACAAAATTTGTGGAGTCACAAAACCTTGCCAATGTCCAGCGCCACAGAAATAGCAATTAGCTCACCAACGGAAGCTTACGGGAGAAAGCTGAGCGAGTACCTGTAGTTCGACCACAGCTTGGGAAAATAAACATCCACTCCCCCCCCCCCCCATACAGCTTTTGCTGTGAAACGAGGTGTCACTAAAAACCAGGGTGCAGGACTGCGCAAAGTACATTGGATTCTTCCTATCCGGCACAGCAGATTCAGCAGCCACATACCCCAGCCAGCATCACGAGGATGGACAATGACCGGACGGGGAACCAACAAGCCCTGCATGCCACAGAAGTGATGCACCAATGCCTGTAGCACCATATAACTCACGAGAATCCAGGGAAAGAGACAAGTAAGTCTGAAATATCCAGGATAGAAGATCTGAGTGGTCCATTGCGACTGCATGCAAACATACCCTAACTAACAATTCCTTAGCCCGGATGGACTCCAGGAGTTCACCGATATCTATGTGCATTGCTGACACAGGGGTGAACGGCAAGCAGCTGGAAACAAATCCTAATACAGCTGCTCAAGGCCACCTGCACCCCTTTGATGGCCTGTCTAGAGCTAACCAAACTGAAACGTGATAATCGCCACAAGACCCCAGGTGAACCCTATAAAAGAAGACCAGGGTACTGCGCTTCGCAACTGATTTATTGTAGGTCAGCAACTTCAAGATTTTCAACCTAACCGAGATGTTCTCCCTAACTGTTGCCACATCGTAGGTCTACTGGAACTGTGGGTTGAGCCAAAACCCAAGATGCCGAACCTTGGGCTTTGACCTAACAATGGTACCATCTACCCAAATCGACCGGTCCCAAAACTGACCTTGCTGAAAAATCATCAGCCCAGGCTTGGTGCTGGAGAGTTGGAGACCCCCCAGCAACCAATGACTTGGACCCACTACCAACTGCAACCACCAGAGCAGCCAGAATAGCCAGTAAATCCTTGACAGTGAGCCAGAGAGTGACGTCGTCAGCGTAGGCAACCACGTTGACCAAGGAGTTCAACTCTACAAGAACCACATAAGTATATTAAAAGAACAGGCATGGTTCCACTTCGGCATCCCTACACACAAAGAATGCCAACAGATCTAAATTCCTAACTAAAACCGTATATCATGATGAGTTTAATGATGCATCCTAAAGCAATGTTAAGCCCAATGTTTAACGATATTTGGCCCATTAGCTGATTTACCACACTGCAATACGCTTATGGTATATTCACGGTTTGACTTTCCTCATTTGGTTACTAATTAATAAGAAGCCAGCAAAAGCTTGAAAGCATATGAAAAATCAAATCTGTTTTGTTTCTTACATTCCAAGGACCACCTGTAAAGTTCGTTTAGAAAATCCGGTACTTCGTTTTTATCATCCTTTAAACCTTGAATGCGTTCTACGAAATCTTCACTTACAGCCGTCATTTTATTCATATATGTTTCTGTGATTTGAGGCCTCATCAGTGGCACTTGCACTTTGGAGCGAATGTTGTACCAGCTTTCCATATTCCTAAAGTGAAAAAACAAAGACAAACACAGGTATTTCTTTGAACTCAATTTATCTGATTACCTGTACAAAGAAAACAACAACACCTATACAAAGTGCAACTTAAAACTAGAGCCAAGCATCGCGGTGGGTTGAATTTTTGATTCCTCGACACAGTGGGGTAGGCCCCACTGTGACAACAACTGAAGGAAGGGGGTACACAAAGGAGCTATTGCATAGAATCTTATGGGTTTCATCAAACAAGAGGCATTTAGCTTCAAACATTACCCACTAGTTAGTACTTTATCGTTGACAATGGCTTAAGTAAGGGGTGTGGCCTTGGTCACAAATTTGGAGGTAAGGACGGCTGTGGGAGAGAGGGCACGCCAACATATAAGATGTTTGTCCATATAGATAACTAAATCCGGCCTTAGTTATTCTTATTAACAGTACATATTCAGCTGTTAGGCCAATAAAAAAAAAAAAACTACCAGAGAAAAACGCACGGCTGGAGCAAAAAGGGCAACTGTACAGTGCATGCAGATGAACAGCAACCCAGAAAGGGCAGATTTGGCATTACAAACACTGAAGAAGAGCCACACAGAAATAATTTAAAAGGTGTGGCTAAAGATCCAGAAAGGGCTAACCTAGCAGTTGATGCTAAAAAAGCACATAAAAGATGTGGACTTTTAAAATCATGCAACTAAAGTTCTAAAAATCTGAGGAATGCTACAACCCCCACACACACACCAACCGGGAAAATGCGTTGATCAACGAATTTTTCTCAACAACGCTTAACAATGCATAAAAGCATAATAACGTTGATCAAAGAACGGTCTGTAGGAAACAAATGTCAAATATTTTATTGGTCATTTATTTTTTATTTGTGTTTTAACAGTCATTTATGATGGTCTGTCGGATCTCCTCCATCCCACAATTTCACATTTCACAGTGATTTTCCTGCTATCATGCAAGTGCTATGCAAATTAACTCTGCGTCAAACCAAGAAGCTGCCATGTGTTCATGACCCATGGTCTGATTAGCTCACCCTGCAAGCAACGAAACGGTACCATTTTGTTAGACGCCACTGTTTAAATGCGTTTTATTTGTGGGCCAGCTAGTGTTGCAGTTTAATCTGGGGAACTGACCACCCTCGATTATTTTTAGTAAGTTTTCAGGAACAAAGATAAAGACCTTACCTAAAATGCATTGGACGTAAATTAACCACGCACAAAAATTAAATGTTTTCCAAGAAAGATGCTAATAAAGAGCTTTAATGCTAAGCACAATCCTAAATATAAAGAAATGCATGTGAAGCCCATGATTGAAAGACAAAGAGCTAAGAAGGTTTAAGACATTAATTCCGTTAAGAAACTTACTGACCCAACCAAGGCTTCCCGGATTATCACCCAGAATAAGTGGGGTATGCCTCCAAAACTTCTACTGTGGAAGTAAACCTTGGGCAGAGACAGGATCTATGGATAGCCACGTTTCCCGATTAAAGGGGGCATTTGTACTTGGTAAGCGGACTTATCTCCCCTCTACTTACATAGCTCATCCTTGATATTTAAACAGGTATTAAGTTGGTTTCTGTAGTGTGAAATGGTAACTACAGCCAGTCCTCACAAATCTTTCATTGCGGTTATTCCATTTTGTAGCCGTTTAATGATCAGAAAGAGTTCGTGTTGATTCGATTGGGTTAGGCAAGTTTTAGAATTAGCCATAAAAGAAATGTGGTTGATTAGAAATGTGGGGAACTACTTTCGAAATCATTCAGGTCTACCAGTGTGACCGGGTAAACAAAGTTAGAGAGCCGCAGACCCTAAAAGTTGCTCTCATGCTACCAGTAACCAGTATGAACGCAGACTCTTAGTCAGGTTCCCATATATAAAACCATAAGTCGCAATCGTAGTGCAGTAATATTCTTATAAACTGAGACTAAATTGCAAAAAAATACAGCAGATCATTCTGACAAAACCATCGGGGGAAAGGAACCCTATAGGCACGACCCCCAAACCAATTACGAGTTTAGGCCTCCCTTTATGTTGACGAAATCATTTGAAAAACATACCACGCAGGGTGGTATGCATGGCTTATGCCACTTTTTAAGTATTCTTTTATTTGAGCCTCGTATAAATGAGCTGGCTCTATTTTCAACATGACTGGAATGTTTTAAGGAGAAATAAGTTGACAAGTGAAGGGACAAATCTGGAACTCAAACCAGGACCTCATTGCAGGGAAATGAGAAAATGTCTTGAATGAGCTATAGCCGCTGAAGAAGACTAATCTCTCACACTGCCTTGGAAAGAGCCGAGTGAAAGTGACGGTGCCAAGGTTCCCTTTCTGAGCACCAGAAGATCAAATTGGCTCTGCAGCCGAAATGACTACCATTGTCAAATAAATGCAACATTTAAAACTTTTTGTTCTTGATCTTCGGACGACTGTCAAAGTGTTCTACTAAACAGTTCGTCTGCATTGTTGTAGGAGAGGATACATGCTATACAGCTGCAGTGTACAAGTACTGACGTGTGATTTGGAATACCAGCACAAAGGGTGTGGTGAAAATAAGCATATTTCGAGAAACTAGTGTCTTGTGAACGAAGATCCTAATGAAGGTCCTATTGTTTTCTTTCAAATTTTTGCAATACCTAAATTGTAAAGATGGCTTAAAACGACTTAAAAAATTCCAGTGTGGCATACTTACTCTGACACAATACCTTTGTTTGGATATAGGTCAGGTCGGGATTGTCTGTACTGGGACAACGACACTAACGCGTCTCGGTAAGGGTAGCGTCCTTCATGTGTAAATACTTTCTGAATATCATCTGGATCGTAGAGAAATACAAATCCATATTTGGTGCCAGGAACTTCGATTCGAAGAATAGTACCGAATTTCTTAGCTAGATCTTGATGCATCTCTGGAAAACTGATAGTTTTGCCAGGGCCAAATTTACCTAATGATAAAATAATAAAGAAAAATCAATGATTTGCTATATTTTGATGGGTAATTGCTATACGTGTACAAAGAATACTTTCTGGCATTATAAAAAGTTGTAATTACAAAAGCATGTGTCTATTTGATGACCGACGGGTGTAGCAGTTGTGAAGTTGCCTATTCAGGAAACACTTTCCCTTTCACAATTCTTTTAAAGTCATTGTTTATACCGTCCTGGTATCAAGAGCATTGGCTTTGTATCCTGAACAGATTACTGGGTAGAGGAGTGGGGGGGGGGGGTGGAGATTGAGGCTGAATGGCGCGTCGACAGCAAGGTCATTAGCGCCAGTCACAGTGCAGTGGTCCGGGTTTCCAGTGCACCACTCATTGCGTGTTGTACCTCCTGCAAGAATTCAAAAATCCCTGACAGGAGGACAGAAGGATAGATCAAGAGGTGATGATATGACACAGTATAAGAAAACAACTTGACTTTTGTGCAGTTTGTATCACTTGATATTGAATTAGCATTTACTTTGCAAGTTGATTCGACTTGATTTCCCCAAGACGAAGGTTGGGTGGTGCATTTCGGCCGCCATTTCTGCCTCTTCTGAGAGGGGAAATTAGTGGTTTTTATAATTTTAAATTGATGGTATTGTACCCTTTTATTGTATTTTTATTTTATTGTGATGATGCTTTTACATAGGACGACTTAGTGGCATTTGCCATGCTTTAATTTTATCATGCATACCTGAGGACAAAAATTGTGAATTTTCGAAACGTTGTTCGTGTTTTTATCTTGTAGCACTGCTTGGCTTTTACTTTAATAATCTGTTACCGTGCTTTTTTACTCCATTACTCCTGCACACTGCAGAAAGTAAGCATCGCACAATTTATAAGATGCATCTGAAAGTCAGTTGTTTTCGTCGATCAACATCCTAATAATCGTAAGCCTTAATTTATGATGGATTGTACATCAGCTTTGAGAATTTAAGAAGCGCCCGTATTTCAGATTGCTGCCTGCAGTAACATCTGTTGACTTTCATACAACTGTAAACATTGAGTTGTGTTGGGGTCGCAAATTTAGCTCAACGTTCACTTTGAACTCTTCCTTAGCACAGTCACGATATTCCTTAGCTAGGTCCTTAGCACCAACTTCAGTCACAGTGCAATGGTCCAAGATGCCCCTGCACCACTACAAAAATGTTAACCAAACCCCAAATCAGATCTTATCGTGTATATGCATATGTACGTTGTGCAAAAATTGAAAAACTCCAGACAGGAGGACATAATCATCGCCCAATTGACACAATATGTCTCGCAGAAGGTAGAAAAAGTGAAGGACACTATCAAGCTGCTCACAATGTGACGGACAACAACGACAATGTGACATCAACAACAATGTGACGGACCGTTAGTGGCCGGCTACACCAATGACATTCAAGAAGGACAACCCCTCTCCAAAGGAAGCACTGAGTAAGACTGGTGTGACCAACACGCAAACGGGCTAATACCAGATTCGAACAGCTTATATATTAGACGAATAACAATAAGATGACTGTGTAATGGAAGTCGTCTTAATGAGATGTCAACAATATACGATGACTGTGGAAACAACTTTCTGTGTAAGATGCCAAATGTGCAAGATGCCTACGAAAGCATCTTATCTTTAAGTTGCAAAACTGTTAAGATGTCATTAGCATCTTACTGTAAGATATCAGAACTGTAAAAAAAACGGATGCATAAGATGCCATAACATCTTATTTTAAGATGCTTAGTTATTACACCGACGTAACGTTTTATTATTATTGCACCATTAACAATTTTAAATTTCAAGTGATATAATTTAGACAAACACACAAAACACAAGCACTGCCTTTTGGTAGGCTACTGTCAACTCCAAGAGTATCTTGTCATTTGGTATCACAATGTTGCCATTCGTTGGGGTTGTCATTTGGTGAAGCCAGGATTTTTTTTACGAGCTTTCACCATGGAGAAGTACAAGGAAAATTTATATTTTGAAACAAGGAGGCGAACAGAAGAAAAAAAAGTTTTCGATTCAGCTCTGGAAAGTGTTCCAGTTCGGTTACGATTTTCTGACGAGCAAACTGCAAACTACAAACTTAAAACTGCAAACTACAAACTTAAAACTGCAAACTGTTCCGTTCAAACACCAGTCCTAACGTTGGTTTAAGTTCATCTACAGGTAACCTGAGCAAATTATAACACAAATTTACTCAGAAAATTTAAACTGTAAGGCTAATCATAAATTCGTGGATTACAATTTATCAATTTACGGCAAACTCGAGATCAGCAATGCTTTGGGGGCTATCCGGCAATGTGGCAAATTTCATAGCAATCTGCCCTTTGGTTTGGGCTCCACGCAGACTACAAAAGTCCAACCTACCAACCATTTGCAATTCGTTGTCCGTTATAAGCTATGCTTCGTTCGTTCCACTCCGCCAATTAAAAGACAAATTTAGTAGAAGAATCTATTGTTTAGTATCTAGTACCAAATGCTTGTTTAAGCATTTTTTTCCGGTTCATTGTAGGTTCATGTTCATGGTAGGATATCAGTTTACGTTTCAGTTCACGTTCGGTTATGGTCATTTCTTCCCAACGGTTCCGGTTTAACGTCCCAGTTTTGAAGTCGAACATTCGATTTTATCCCTTCTTCATAGCAAATAATGAAATTACTGCAAGGTCCGTTCACTTCAATACGGCACACTTCATAAATAACTGAGAAAGCAGTGATTATTTCCCTGTCACATGGTCCTGCGCTAAATCTTGGCACAGCCGTGTTCCTTTTAAAAGAAACGTACTGGTAGGAACTCCGATTTTCTATTAGTACGTTTCTTTTAAACGCACACGACTGTGCCAAGATTTCGTGCAGGGGGCCTCCTTTATAAACTTGGCAGAGACAGAATTACTGCTATCTCAATTATGCGTGGCGTGTGCCGTACAGAATGAACGGACTTTCTATACGAAACTTCTACACGCTACACATAACGGATAATTGAGAAAGCAGTAATTATTTCCCTGCCATGTGTATAAAGGAGTCTCCTGCACTAAATCTGTGTTTTTTTTTTTAAACGAACTAGATGGTCATCGTGGCTGAGCCGTGAGAGAGCTCAGCCTGGTTGCTGGAGGTTTGCGGATTTGGTCGAAACCCTGAAAATGGGGCCTTGGTAAAGTCCCCGCCAGGACTGCCGGGCAGGGTAGCGTGAGAGGCTGCCATGCTCCTTCACCAGCTATCAGAACTATTCTGGCCCATTCTGGACATCTTTCGGCCCCTATACGATGATCGGAGGTTTCCCGGATCGAATACCCGGCTTGGCACCTCCCTTTACCAGATATTTCTTCTTCTAAAAAGTGTGGTAATGTTTCAAATTGAGAGGGTTCAGCCATACAAGCATTAAATTGCTTCGGTTAACTTAAGGCTAAAAAAAAATAATTAAAAAAAAAGGAACTCGTGAATTTAAAAGTTCCTCTAGCACGTTTCTTTTAAAGCAACCGCGGCCGTGCCAAGATTTAGTACAGGAACCTCCTTTACATTCGTGACAGGGAAAGAAGTACTGCTTTCTCAATTATTCGTGGTGTGTGTCATTAGTGAACGGACCTTGAGGTAATTTCATTACCTGCTGTAAAGAGGGATAATATCGAATTAATATTTTCGTAAATTAATGAATGTCTTGCCTTATCTTTTCTCGAGATTAACATTATCCAGGAGGACAAAAAAGTCACCCAAAATCCATTACTGCCAATCTTCGTATGTTTGAGGTGAGAATTCAATAAGAGGATTTCTTACGTTCAGGGCCACACACACACGCATGAAAAACGAGTTTATGAACTAACAAAAAAAAAAGGCTTGTTGCGTTTGCACACTATTACCAGTTTAATTAAATTAATTTACGCAAAGGTACGAAATAATTTAACGGCTAAATACTAAATTACGTAAAGAAAATGTATTGACAACAGAAAAGGGTCTAGAAAACATTTCTACGTCTGAATTTGTAACATTTTAAACAGCAAGAATCGACCAGAAGTGTTTACGTTAAGCCATTAGCCGGTTCTCGACTTAAGCGTGGTAAAGCACGATCAGCTTTTAACTCTCGGGTGGCCAGACTGTTGGATCGATTTATGGTTGTCGGTTGTTTATGAACTAGTTAAGCCTTACGAAGAACTTGTACACCCACTCTGATCATTTTATTGATCGTTTTAGATCTGGATGTCTGTCAGCAGCATAAAAGCTATTCGAGTGCAGCGAGACGACGCAGAATTAGCGAGCGATGCGAGCGACTCCGCTAGCTATTCTTTACCTAGTTAGGTGTTTTATTTAATTGCTTGTTTGTTTGGAGAAAGCGGTTATAGAGAAATGCGTCCTGTTTTACAACAAAAGGAAAAGCATTTAAGAGCATTAAAACACTTTAAAACCGTTTCAGCATTATACTTCACCAATGAACAACGAAGCTTCGCGAATTGTTTTAACAGCCCAAACGTGTTAACTTGGCCATTGCAACTCATGGACAACATGCAACTGTGCAACAGGTATAGAGCAGCGTTATGTGACGTCATATTGGCTACAAGAGACATAGCTGCAAGGGAAACTAGATTAAAACGGAGGGTTAAACAACGGCACTTGTGTACTTTGTTCCACATTATGCTTTCAGAACACTGACTGTATGACGCCACGTTTTCTTCCACTACGAGTGCAAAAAATCCGTAAACATATCATTCGTAAACTCTAACAGTAACTATGTTGAGTCTACAAGTGTGATATCCACATGTTTTTGCACTCTTAGTGCAAGGAAACGAGTCATCGTCCAGTCAGTTTTCTGAAAACATAATGTGGAACAAACTATAGTCAAGGCAGTGCTTTGAGGGCGGTTTTCATAGGCTTAAAAAATGTTGTTTTCTCCAATCTCTTATGCTGCTAGGTTGTAATTGGAAAATAAAGATTCCACTTGCTTAAAAATGTCAGAAACTGCCAACAAATTGACAAAAATCGCACATTATAGGCCTAAGAAATCCACTCTTAACAGCATTGTCTTCAGTAAGACGCCCTTCTTTTTCCCCTCCAGTGACCCTTGAAGCTATCTCAGTTACTGGCTCCAGCATAGAGTTATATACAATAATACAACGTACTGTCACTGCCCTATTGGCGACAGAGGTACTCGCAGTATTTACACTGTAATAGCCTCATATGTTTTATGCAGTTCAACGTAAGCAATTGTTTCATCAAAAACGGACAATGACCAATATACTGAAAATCAGTGTTGCCAGATTCCTGCAAGCGTATAACCCCGGAATCACGGCGCTACATAAAGAATTCATAAATTTCTCTTAACCTTATTCTTTCAAAAAGCGCAAATAAGCGCATTTTGCAGTGTGTAATTTCTACATATGCATTACCATACTAACATAATGTTTGTAAAACCGTAATGGAACTCACCAATAATGGGCAAAAAATCCTTGAGGGAACTGAGCATTCCTAGAATACCTTTTTGGCCGGGCATCTCTTCAAATGTTTTGGCATTTTCTAAGTCTGGGTCTGCTTTGCTGTCGACCGCAGTAGCTGCATTCGTACTATTAAAGGCTGCTGTATAACATCGCCACACAG
>JAHWFP010089374.1:42614-66181 GCA_023313725.1 Lithobius niger
GGGGGGGCGGCGTTTGAAGTTGCAATCGTACCTATTTTTTCCTGTTACCTTTCATGTGTATCCACACCAAATTTCAAGCTTTTCACAGTAAGTGAACAATTCAACCCTCTAACCACCCCGTTAGATGTGTAAATGCCAAGGAGCTGTCAGTTTCAATTTTTCATTGGATGATGAAGATGGTCCAGTAAGTATTTCTTATCCTGCAAATAAGCTGCAAACTGTAAGCATTATAATTAATTTTCTTCCGGCTAATTCTATTAATTTGTTTAATTTTTAGGTCCCGTTGCAACTTATTTGTCCGCACACTTATTTCTTTGATTTCCTACGTTTGTTTTACATATTAATGGCCTGTTGGTAGATTTTTATATCTCGAACGGAACAGCTTCCTGTTTATGAGAGGCTGTAAGAACAAAAAAACCATTGAAAACTGCCAAAATACAATCATCAGACTAATGAAAACAGACTTGCACAACCATACACTTACTTAACGCCGTTTTTCCAATGTACTGGAGGAAGTCAGCTTCTTAGCCCAGGGGACTTTTAGTATGTTTCAAACACCATTGGTGGCTGCTTATGTGCCAACTTTCATCTTTCTTTGAATTAATTCCAGGTTTGGAATTCCCAACGAGAATGTTATACGTGTTGTATAATCAGGTACATTTAACGGTTAAAATGAACGTGGAAAAAGTACAGAAAACATGCTTCGCTAGTCAATTTTCCCTTTTTTGTAGTCAAAATATGCACGCACTCCCAAAAAATAAAACTCATTACATAAAAACCTTTTTTCCAGGCATCAGGGCATGCACTTATAAATAACACTATACGCACGCTTGCACACACGCTAAAAACATACCGCATGCACGCTAAAAACGTACTGTGTCCCGGACTAAACTTCACTTCCAGTTCTTTCCGGAAAGGGTTGTCCATGGTTGGCGTGCCCTTCCCTCTCATGTTGCTTGTGCCCCATCTCTTAATGCTTTCAAATCTCGTTTTGATATGTTTGTTCGTTAATTGTTGATGTTTGTTTGGGTGGGTGCTTCGTGTGCCTTTTCTTTTCTATTTCTATTTCTATACCGGAGCTTTGTGTTAGCGACTATGATTCATTACTACGTCGCGTGCAGTCTGCTTAAGGTGATAATTTAAAAAGGATGATGACGAAGCTAAACTCTGGAAAACTGTATTACATCTTCGCCGGAATTTCTCTTAATGGTGTAAAGGAGCAGGAACTACCCGTCCGGACTACATAGCCATTAGTTACTGCAACAGGAAATTTCGTAGTGTATGGTAGCCCAGTGACAATGAAAAAACAACACGACAAACAAGAATGTGGGTGAAACACTATAGAGCAGTGACACGACGTAGTATTATTGTATATATCCCTATGCTGGAGCCTTAATGGGTTAGCTGCAAGGGGCACTGCAGAGAGAAACAGAAGGGCGTCATACTGAAGCCGATGCTGGGAAGAGTGATTTCTTAGACCTAAAACGCGCGATTTTTGTTGTTGGAGAAAACAACGTTATTTTAAGCCTAAAATATCCGCTCTTCCGTTGTTTTCCCTCCATTTTTATGTAGTCCACCTTGTATGCCCTCCAAAACCCATACTGGTGCCAAGCTGGTGCCAATATGGCGGTAAATGTCGGTGCTCTATAACCTTACCCCCACAAATGCAACCACTTAGTCTGTCATCATGTACTTGACGTAGTTGATAGGTCTGTTAGAAAGATACATGCGAAGTTAATCTCCTGGGGTTTTTTTTAGATCAACATCAGAAAATGAGTTTGTATCAAGTTCATCGTATAGAGCCAACATGCCTCCAGGTTCAACATGTTTCAAAACAGCAAAGGATGTTCTCTGAATCAATCAGTTGCAGAATATGTCGACTGCTTATTGTTTTGGCGATGATCTGTGGATTAATATCAAAGGAACTTCGGTCCTCCAGAGAACAGCCTACCCAAAAGAAGGATTCATGTTTTCACAATTGTTTCTAATTTATTTCTTCTTTTAACCTTTCTCCTTTTAACCTTTCTCCTTTTAACCTTTCTCCTTTTATTTCTCCTGTATTGACGGGAGTTCAGTGGTAGTTGATGGTAATGATGTTATGGCTTGGCTAGTAAAAGTGACGCTGAGTATTTGGTTCCATTGGGTTTATTGCGGTGGAGGTTGCAATTTTATGCTCGCCCGACTTACACGCGAAATAACCTTGCGGTTTTACACAGGCTTTTTGCGGGACTTTAAAGATAGGGGAAAAGCAGGAAAGTATTGGTGGTAAATAATTGATCAACTTACATAATGTTACAGAATAATTTTGGTATGAGGATCGAAATATTGGGTTGAGAAAAAGGCAAATAAATTATTACGGTTTCACTCCTAGATGTTGCAGTTAGGAGGAATTGGAATGGAATGAATATAATACAACAAGTGGTAACCATGCATGGCAAACAAAGCATGACACCATGACTACAATGCACGTCATGGCATGCATGCGCACATTGGCCTATAATAATACAGTCTGGACTAGACTCGAACTTCTTGGGAGCTCCTCTGTAAGGACATCCGCCACGGGCCCAGGAACAGTCCACCACTCCATACCGGCGCCGAGCTGGGGCCGATGACCTTAGTCTTCAATCAATAGCGTACCCACAAACGTCCGGCGCATCAGCACAGGATGGTGGCAGCTCAAACGCCAGCAACGGCTGCCGATACACTCTTTTTTCATTTTATTCCTCCTTTTAACTTTGTATGTTGCAAGTTCGATTCTTCAGCGGCTAGGGAGTAAGTAAGAATAACACTGACGCTATCATCATGTTTATCTTCCAAGTTGTCTCGCTTGCGTACGTCTTCCTTGTCTACAATTTTTCTTTTTTTAATGAAAAAAAGTTTTGTAGGCTCCTCAACCTGTTACGCCGAATTGACCACTTGTTAAACAATGAATTTAGCGGTAGCACAGTTTCAGTTAAAATTCATTTGGTTTCAATTTGTTTTCAATCTGGTGAGTGCAATGCTAAGCGTAACACTAGATGTAATGATTTTAGTTGCAAAGCCCGGATTGGACCACAATAGCGCAAGACAATTTCAACTATTTGCATCGGTATTTTTTTGGGTTAGCATTCAAATGGCAGAGTTTTACTACGTTTCCTTTTTCACCATGTGCTAATTATTTCGGTGCACTGAATTTAGCACTTTCTCTACATTTCACTTACCATCGCATTCCCCATTGCTGCAAAAGGTACTCGATATTCAGATTCGCTACATGCAACTGCATACTCTGGCTGCAGCCATTCAGGAAACCTTTTCGTTTTTACTTACTATGAATATAGAAGTTCACTCTATTTGCTTTTGCTTAAATGTATACAGGATTTTTGTTAAAACCGACTCCAATAAATCTTCGCAATTTTTACTATGTAATGTAGCTGATATTTTGCTAGCAACAGTAAAATTGTTTTCAAGTGCAACAGCAGCTGATAACTTGAATAAACAGGCAAACCCATTCTGGTATAAACAATAATTCTGTAGCTAAAGGCTTAGGAGCAGCATTCATTGGGCATTCGTTACATTATACTATTGAAAGCCAGTAACGGTTCCGTTCGTACTTTATAATTAAAAAATGAGTAAAAAAATTAGAAAATGTTACACTTTGCACTAGACCATACGCAATGACATACAAAACAAGGTGAAAGAGCGCGGTCGAACACTCAATATTAGACAAATTGATGGAGTTCAGAGAAATTTTACCAAAACAATTCATAGTTGTAAGAGACTCTCGTCCAAGAAGCCTCTTCTTAACTAAAATTAACTTCAGCGGAACTAAAATGATTACGTGTTGGTTTCTTCCTTACTTTCTCTATCTTAAGAGCACTTACAATACGTAATTCCAGGAATTTTGTTTACCACTTGTGGTAGTAGTACAAAACGAGGGCATAAATGTCACCTTCGGCATCATATGCACAATCTGTACTGCTCGAAACACTTCTTTTCAAATAGATAAGTTATAGTATGAAATGCACTGCTAGCAGACAATCACAAACGTATATACAAGGTAAAAGTTAATGCAAATAAACTGGTAGTACGCGAAAAGTAGACCTAACCCTTAAGAAAAAATTATTACTTCGGCCATAAGAGCCACACACTGTTTTTTGTCGTCAGTCTGGGCTGCCTTTTGAAATTTAGCAACAAAAAATAACTCAAACACATACATCGTTCAGCCTTGTTTCAAAGAATACTCCTAACAAATTACCTTCGAATCCGTTCATTTTTTGGCCATCACTGGGAAACATACAAATTACAGACACACAGCTAGACAAACGAACAAAGTGCCAACATGTCGAGTTAAAACGGTACGTCATTCAATTTGTTCACTCTGTCAAATACAGCCTAAATCACAATAGTAAGCTCTGTGAATAAATAGAACTCGCTCAACCCAGCCCTTGAAAAAAAAATTTAGTTCCTTTAGAAGGTACGAACTCAAACTGTCTTTTGGACGCAAATTTGGACTGCTATTTTCAATTTTTATCGGATGGTGTCTACGTATTACTTTAAAATTCTCATTAAATTTCGTTCGAATTACTTGATGCCATGGCCATCGTAAACACTGTTTTATTGGATGACCATTTGATGTGCTATTACGAATTTTGAAACTGGAGTAAAGTCAGGGATGTTAGTCTTTCATCGTTATTTCTAAGAATATATCAAACTAATTTCATTCGAATAGCTTTTGGATGTAACTACCATGAACCACTATTGGATGCCATTTGTGGCCGCCATCTGAAATTTCCACAAATGTATAAAAGGAGCTTTTTAGATGAATATTTTATTGTTCAAATTCCATGCCAGATAGTCTTCAATCTGAAGAACGATTTAGTAGATATAACAAAAAAAAAACATGTTTTATTGTTCGCTCACTCGTTCAAAGATAAACCACAAGGTAAACAGAGACAGCTTAATGCTCAGTGTTGTTACAAGTTCATTTTTTAATATCATCTGTTGCTCCTTTTAACTCAAAATAGGAATTAAATCTATCACATCACTGTATCCGCTAAGCAATGACAGCTTAATGCTCACTTTGTTGTCACAATCCACACTTTGATATCATCTGTTGCGCCTTTTAACCCAAAATATGAATTAAGTGTATCACATCACTGTACCAGCTAAGCAGTGACAGCTTAAATGCTCACTGTGTTGTCACATGCCCTGTATTTGATATCATCTGTTGCGCCTTTTAACCCAAAATATGAATTAAATGTATCACATCACTGTACCAGCTAAGCAGTGACAGCTTAAATGCCCTGTATTTGATGTCACATGCCCTGTATTTGATGTCATCTGTTGATCCTTTTAACCCAAAATATGAATTAAATGTATCACATCAATGTACCAGCAAACTAAACACGACTTGTGCACTAATAGAGCACTATGCAGTGTGTGGACTGGTAGGACATAAATTCTGTCTACAGTGCAGCTCTATCACCACATGTAATGTTCAGTATTAGTAAACAAGTCGTGTGGAGACAGAGCTGGGGAGCGGTGACAATCCTGTCAGTGTAATCACACGAACCAGAGTATCACTTCATTAAAGGGAAAATAGTTTATTACACCGTATATAATTAACAAATTGGCTTAAAGCTTGGAATCGCATGCTATAGCTCAACATGATAATTTAGTAATTAACAATGGGAACGGGTTGGGAGGAGAAATAATTTGTTATTGAAATGACGGGGTTGTAACGTTATTTGATGTAATAATGACGTGTACAGTGCGTGTGTTTAGTGATATTTGTAGTTTTATTTTCGCTTCATAACATCCCATCCAAAATTATTTTGACTTAATGTCTACTTTTACATTGTATAAGGAGAAGGGGTGCCTTGACCCTAAAAAAATGTTAGGGGCCGCCGTGTTGTGTTACTTTAAAGTGTAACTTTCAAATAAATATACTGTGTAGGCCTATTATACCACGAACCACGGCTGTTTTCTGTGATGTCATCATGAGGTAGCCAATGACGAACGAGAATAGTAGATCTTTGGTCGTCTGAGTGGATTAGCCCAATCACGTGATACGCGCGTCACGGCAAACAATGTTGGTGCGTGGTTTACAAACGACGCCATTAAAAGGTTTTCCGTTTTCTTATACATAGTTATTTCTAAACATTTTTCTCTTTTTTTTTGCGATTTCATCAACCAATTTCCCAACGTACAGGCACAATACGGGAAACAATGCTTAAATGATATTACAAGGAAAGATCTATCACAGGACGAAAAATTTCAGGTAAGTTATAAAGCCTTTTCGGAATATAAAAAGAAATTCAGTTTCACTTTGTTTTTATTTATCTATAATTGCAGATAACACTGTTGATTGAGAAGTTAGGCAACTTCTTTGGGGATATTTACAATTAACAGAACATTTGCTACGGTATGTTTTGTTGTAATGAGAGTATTTCGTCATTCTTCTCTTTCCCTGCTATAGATGGTATCTTTAAATATATTTCAGATAATCAGTCCAATTGCAACCTACCTCATTGTGTTAACACAATTTCGTGGTGATGGAAAAAAGGATCATTCGCAGTATAATCAGGCATCAGTACAGAACTGATCAGCAAATTATATCCATTTATTTTGTTGCTGATGAGAAACGTGTGGATTATAAGTGATAATGGTATCCATTATTAAGCAGAGAGCAATAAATACTTTTTATGACAACGTGCACTTTATGGACATAAACAAGTAATTATTTCATGAAAGTGTTAAAGGTTAATATGTTATGTTTTTTTGTACTTTTCCTTAATGGATACAAGTGAGAGATGCCCAGCTCATGTTTGTCAATGTAATAAGCTTATCTAAAACTATCACGTTATTCCATTAGAACGTAAAGAACATCGTCATCGACACACTAGTCAGTAAGTTCCCATAATGTATGTAAAATTTGATTTAACGAACATCAAGGCAACTTGATGTTAGTGAATGTGAATTAACCAGCAACAGAGCTACTGCATAATTTTGCAATGGAATCTGACCAAGGAATTGTAAGCAAAGAAGTTATCAAGCACGTTTATTATGATGCATTGCAAAACATGTGTGGAAGTACGTGTAAAAAACAGTTCACAATCCGACGTTAAAACTTGAGTTTATAATAACTTGCGACATGAATACTGCATAGATCATCTGTAAATGGGGTTAATTATGCCAAAGTGATATAAGGATTACCCAGACTTGATATTAAGCTAAATTTGATGTTGCTTGACGAAATATCACTTGTCTGGTGTTGACTGGTGAAGTGCATGTTTAGTAGGTTATTCATCGTAGAACAGGTTTGTGCCTTTGTATTGTATATATTGCTACAGTAGTGAGATTTGTGCGGTTCATCAGAAGAACCTTCAAGCATCATTTTCGATCAATAAAACTTATTCGTAAAGGTTTATCTGGCATATTAACTAATCGGCTGATGCGACGAATGTCTTCATGGTGGTATTCAACACGATAGGTCTGCAGAATCTGGAAAGGACAACATATATATAGTCGGCAAAAATGTGGACGAAACCGTGTTGTTATAATACTGATTTCACACTATAAAATGTGTCGCATGCTAAGCACACGCTGGCTCAAGCAAAAGTTTTCGTAGTTTTTAAGACAATGGTATCAACCTGCTACTTTTATTGTAAATAAGTGTACTTTTATTAATTTTAATTAAGGCAGGGAATAAGTGGATAAACCTATCCCTTCCCTGTTCTTTTGTGCTGAGATCGCAAATATACACCGACTCAGTGCTAACCACTTTTGCTGTGGGATTTTTACCAGTATCATTTTTTTTTATGCATTAGAAATGCCAATTGGTCTTGGCCAAGCTTTGCTTTACTTTATTTTATTGTAATATAAGAATTAGTGATAATGACTCCCGGCGTTTCCCCTCACTTGTCCCTCACGTTTGGCGATGCCATCGGGGACCATTGTGTCCCTGGTAGGTCTAACCTTGGTGGTAAGGCATTCGTGACCCCAACCAAATTCCATCAACCCTACCTCTACTGTCGCGCCATTTGTCTTCATTTTAAACTTTTGTAATCTATGACTTTTATTTTTAATTTCGGATGGCTGTTAGTGATCGACAGGTCCTTGCCATTCCGGTTGCGTTTGCAACAAATTTATTTATTTATTTATTTATTTATTTATTTATTTATTTATTTATTTATTTAAGTGATGGTCGTACCAAGCTACCTGTTTCGGAGTTCTCATTTAAAAATTGAGTGGTATAGTTCTTATTCCACTACAAAATGATTAGGCAGGGAAACAGCATGATGAAGACAGGCGCTCTGGAATGCAATGCGAGTGTAACGAGTTTCTAGTGATGTTACAAACTCATCACTTGCTCACAATATGGGTCGTGGATTCGTGTAATCGCAGTAAGGAAGTCCACCGCGTCACACCTGGTAATCAGTTTATCTGGTAAAAATAATCATTGATTACGAGAACATTAATTTACTCATTTTCAGAGTATAAATATGTTTTGTGACAATCAATACTCTCAAGTCAGCAGATCTACACATAACTAGTAATAATATTCAAGAGGAACAAGTGAACGCCCAGACATTGTCGGTCATTGGGTCTCCACTCCAACAAGGAGGACGGCCAGCGGCAATCCCGTAGCAGTCCTGTGAACGCAAAGTAGTCTTGATGGAATTCAACGAACGAAACCAAGCACTGCTTCGGAATTTCTGACGTGGAAAAGGGTTTACAGTGGTAAGGGAGATGCGCTGATTGAGTGAGCTAAGCGAACGAAAATCAGCGTTAGTCAAACAGTATGCGCAAAATTGGCATAAAGAAACCGGAAACGGGCTGCACGATGCCAAACTGGAAATAAGCAGTTGTACACAGTCCCCGTAATAAAAATTTGGCTTCACCACGCTGTCAATGCAGGCAAGAAGGCAAGGGGGAAGAAAGTTTATGGTGGTAAGGGAGACGTGCTGATTGTGTGAGCGAAGTGAACCAAAATGAGTGGATATACGCATATGCGTTTACTCCATCCCTCCAGAGGACGGGCTTCCACATAGTCTTATCATAAAAGACCTTAGCTGATCCCAGAATGGTTGAAAGTGCGTTACAAGCTATGGTTTATAACATCGCAGAGTTGGCAGGACATGCCTGGCTTCATGACATGACATATTCTTATATGTCATAAGACATTGTGGGCTGCATGTTGTAGGGTGTCACTACTGTAGCATCTCCGAATTTATAGAATTAACGGACAGTATGGTAATATAATATATGAACGCATTACAGAAGTAGCATTGTTAGGTAGATAAGTAATTTGCATGCTGAAGCAACATAAAGTAAAGAGTTCATCGAAGATAAATCTGTGAGATCCTAAAGCAATGTCCTAAGGGGCACAACCCCCTAGCTCGTTTCGGTTGGTGAAAAGCAAGCGATCAAGTTGTCCGGGAATCACGTGCCCGGTGCATACCAGCCCGAAACAAATGTATTAGTGGGAAATGGTGAGCGTGTGCCAAGCACGAGACGAATTAAGTAGCGTGGATTCAGTAACATAAATAAAACAGGCGACAAACTCATCAGGTATTTGTGAACTGTAGTAAGTGTTACATACAACATGATAAACTCAATTATAAAGGCAAATGAAAAGCAAGATTTGGAAATACGGAGAATCCATGATGTTGTACAAATCAAGACCGTTAGAAAATTAGGAAAATCTTTTAAGTGGGGTACGAAAAAGAAAATAGGAGTTAGATATAATGTTTATCGAAGCAAAAGTCACAAACATAAGGACGTGATAGGCCAGTTACGGGAGAGATGGTAACTGATAATATTAGGAATAAGGAAAATTTAAGTTATCAATATTAGTGCATAACGAGTAGTTAGTAGTACGAAAAGTAAGGAAGTTAAACACGGTAAGAGAAACCAAATCAGTAAACAATTAGGTAAATTACGGAGAAGTTACCTTTCAAGAAAAATACATTACTTCCATGACCACCATTTTTCCTAATTATTAGCAGTCACTTTACTTAATTTTCAGTTACAAAGTAAGTAAAGTGGTGTAAAACAAAAATCAGGTAAAGTCGAAAAGTAAAGAAAATACAGTAAAAAACAGGTAAGAGATAGTAATAAAGTTAGGCAAGGGAGATTCCTACCAAATTCTGGAAAGGAGACAGAACATAACTCGTAAGAGTCAGGAATAGTGAAGAAAATATGGAAGTATGTATAGTCACTGCATGGCTATTATATTTTGTGGTTTGGCAAACCACAAAACATAATAGCCATGCAGTGACTATACCTTAATAAATGACTGCACAAATTTTATCAAGAAAGGTGTAGCTCAACGAATTATCCAGTTCTCTTTGTAATACCACTTCCTTAATTCATCCTATCGTCCTTGGTATGACGTCACAGGTAGACTAAAAGTGATGTAAAGAAGCCTAACAGGAAAAATAGGAAAGGAAGGATGTGACATCATTAAGGGCTGGTTGCCCTTAATAATTCTTATTTCTTCAGCAAACCCTTTGTAAAATGCATAGGTAATCGGATCTTGATTACAAAACGTTTGCCTTGTTTTGCCTTCCGCATGACAGTGCACGTCAGTTGGGCGATAAGTCTGTCCTCCTGTCCGGTGTTTTTCAATTTTTGCAGGAGGTACAGATGTATGACAAGATTTAGATTAGGGGTTTGAATAACATCTCTGTAATGTGTGGTGCAGTGGCAACCCGGACCACTGCACTGTGACTGAGGTTGGCGCTAATGACCAAGTTGTCGACGCGCCATTAAGCCTCAATTCCCCCCCTTGTTTTGCTTATTAGGCAAGGCCTGATTTAGTAAAGTAAAATTAGCCACAAATGAAACAAAAATATCAATATTCTTCAATGACAATTTATGATACAAATTACCATTTCGTGCATAAACACGTACGTTTTTCTCTATCATTTGGACTTATAGCCTCACAAAGGTTATCAGCTGCCTTCATAACTTTGGAATGAAAGAAAGCTAAGTCAATGTTATTCGCCCTTCTCTTTCCAAATAATTTATTTTCTTATTAGTTTTTTTTTTTAAGCAAACTTGTGTACTCTCTTTTAACTTTTATTTCCTTCTATATTACTTTCGTCTCAGGATAAATACATGTTTCCATCTCAAACATGCCTTAAAATTCAATTTGCATGCTTATTAACTCAGTGGCTTAAATTCTGTATATATTTCGGTTGATAATTCACTGAAATCTTTAATTTAAGTATAAAGTTTCATTTATTATCGGAGAATTAGGGAAGTTTCAAGACGATAAAGCCACATGATTTTGTTCTAGTGTTAGGCTCTATATTTAATAAGCACAGATATAGGACTTCAGATTTGTCTACAGCAGACTTAGGAGTCAGCAGAATGAGAAAAAAATGTAGCTTAATTAATGCCATAGGTATAAGGCAGGAAAGGAAGTTTGGTCTGAAGTTAGGAGAAAAAAGAGTCGAAAATGCGTGAAAATACAGGGTTTACAGAAAAAAATATATACAGAATTTACAGGAAGAAGGAACCTAAAGAAAGTAAGGTAAAGCCAAAACTTTCCCATCAACAGATGACCTTTAGGGCACGCCACGAAGAGAGGCAGACTGGAGCAGGTTCCAGGATCGGAGATGGGATCCGCACCCCAGGCTGTTGGCGCCCCTCCGCGTTATCAGCCAGCTTCAGCCTCCCGATCCTTTAAAAAATCTGTGAATTGAATTCTAAAACTTTCCGTACCTAAGGAGAGTGGGGTAAAGCAAAAAAGTAAGATATATATATATATATGAAAAGTTAAATAATTTACGTTGAAGGAAATGCTAAATTAATAACTAAGACTGAGAAGATTCCAGGAGAATAGAAGATTGGATCGGAATGGAAGAATTGAAGATCCCTAGCATAAATAGCAGAGGATGGCGTTACAAAACCAAAGAACGGGCAACAATCACTGAAGACGCCTGCAAACAAAGAGAAAACAAGAAGATATAGTCCAGGTGAGTAGAAGATAGAAAAGGGAAAAGGAAGGTTAGAATCATGAAACTCGGGAGCCAGTAATTTATAGATGCAAAACACAGCCACCAGACAAACGTTATTAAGCCAAAGAAAGTAACGTATTTATATTAATTACCTTGATAATAAGAAGATGGAGTTCTTGTAGAGCTACTCGCCGTCCGATGCATGAGCGAGGTCCATGACCAAAAGGCAAATTGGAATAAGGGTGTGGTTTAGTTGAGGAAATCCAACGTTCAGGTAAGAACTTATGAGGATCAGCGAAGTTCTCGGATAGTACTGACGCCACTTGCGTTCCTAACATCAGAATAGCCTAAGAAAACATCAAAAGATAATGTTAATTATATTATGACTAGCAGGTTCAATGGAGAACAATGACCGTCAGCACCTGGTTGTTCTCTGATTTTTAGCACCATCCATTCAAAAAACATAAACAGTATTCAATCTAAATTCTTTGCATGGAAGTGAGTAGGTCCAAGTTATTTTCTTTTACAAATGGGAAATACTCTACGTTTACTTGTGTCACCTCTCCAGTACCTGAAGCTGAATTTAGGAAACAAGAGTAAACTTCACTTAGGTTAGTAGAAAGCAAGAAAACACTCATAATTACAGCGACACTTGTCTATCTATTCCACTGCTTTGTTTACGACGTCATAGCCAATGTCTCATAATTATGTTCATTTACATATTTTGGTTTTCTATTAATTCAGGAAGTTGTCAGTTTAAATGCAAAAAAAAAATGGAAAGTATCCTTTTCGATCACCAGCCGACTTTAAAACTGTTCTTTTTTTTGGTCATATAGAGTGTGGGATTTGATAGTCGAATTGGTCCAGCAATCTCTTGGCCGGGAGCCGTAAACTCTGGCTCCTGGGTTGTGCTTGTTCACATTTTTCAGGGACCCCAGGGGCCCCTGAAAAGCTCGCTGTGCATGTTGGGCTTCCTTCGGCTTGGTTGCATGCCTACAAAATCGATATAGCTTAAACCCAGGGTCGTAGCTGGTCTCGTTCGGCCGTTATAGGGCAGTGACACAACGTAGTATTATTGTATACACTATAACTCTTTGGTGGAGCCAGTAACTGGGTTAGCTGCAAGGGGCACTGGAGGTAAAAAAGAAGGTTGTCTTACTGAAGCCAATGCTATTAGACTGGATTTCTTAAGCCTTTAACGCGTGATTTTTGTTGTTGGAGAAAACGTAGTTTTTAAGCCGAAGAAATCCGCTCTCAAAGCACTGTCTTGACTAGAAGTGCCGTTGTTTTCTTTACATTTTAATCTAGTGCACCTTGTAGCTATTACCTCCAAATGGTGTCTCGTAGCCAATATGACGTCACTTGACGCTGCTCCATTGACGTTTGAAATGTAAAAAATATCTGTAGATAGAAAAAAGGTACTTAACGGCGTAAAAATATCTCAAAACTTAAACGTTGTTTACTAATTTTTATTTACTTGTTTTCTTTTTAGAACAGAATAGAAGGGCCAAGCGGCAGTGTAAGGTGACAGGCACCACCATCATGTCAGCTGTTTTTTTTCGCATGAGGAAGGAAACCGGCGTACCTGGAGGAAATCTTCATGCTAACATGAAACTTCGTGCGGGAAACAACCGGAAAAAAAAACCCGTACGTGTACACTTCCCTTCACCAAGATCGAAACCGGGTCTGTGAGAAGTCAGAGATGTACAGCTGGACCAAGACGGCTATCGAATCAGATGCCCCAGTGCTTGCATCCACCCGTGCACAAACTTTTTTTTTACGTAACAGACTTAATGTCGTTTGTAAATTTTAGCATTCCAACACTGAAGATAAATATGAATAGAAATGTTATACACGTAAGGAAAAAGCTTTTAATGTAGATCTGTAAGCACCTTTTGACTGACTGAGGCTTTTTCAAGTGACACATATAAAAAATTTCTACGCGTCATTCACCACCTAGAAATATATGTATCTAGTGGTAAATGATGTGCCCTTCCTTCAATATCCTTCTTTTCTATCAACAATCCCTGCACACTCACTATAGTGTCCGCGGCCTATCTTGAGTTCTCCGCAGAACGAACACAGATAATCGATTGGCATAAAAAATGATCGCACTGTATCGAGGTTCAAGTAGCCCGACAACAATGCAAACTTTTTCATTGTTGTAAATAAGAACATACGTCACTGAAGGGGGAAGGAATTCTCCATCGTTGATGTCACAGAGTGGCATTGTTGAATGGCATTGTTTAAAGCCCCAGTATAATGAAAACGATCATTTTTTATGCTCAGTAGCAGAGTGCCTTGTTGATATCCAAAGATGGTTACAAAAACAATGGCGACCATCGATTAAAGCCACCCCCTCCAGGAAGACGTAGCCGCTCACAAAATACTTGCAGGACTCAAGATACGCCGCACACACAATAACGCCCTATTACAAATTTACACAATATTATATAACAACTTTACCGTTGTATCTTTATACCTTCTTTCCTCACAACACTCTTCATTGTTTCTTTAACGTTATGCCATTTTTTAAAAATATTTTCCTTATTAAAAAAAAGTATGGAGGAGTAAACGTGCCAAAAAACTATGTTTGCATGTTTTTTCGTTCTTTTTCTACACCTGTGCGCAGAACAGTTATTGTTTTGTTGAGCATATTACTTCATTTTTCAGTTATTTGTAATTTTTAGTGAACGAACCTCATACTCTAAGCAGTGAAAAGTGGTGAAGTGAAAATCAAGAGCTTAACAACCTATTTTCCAATTTACTCGTATTATATAATTTCGGTACCAAATAAATTTATTATGAGGGGCAGAATTGTCAGCACTATTGGTTACTTGATTATTGAAAAACGTTAAAACATTTTGCATAAGATGGTATAGGCCTACGTTGTTTATGGAGTTTGCCTCAACTGTTGCACGCATTTACTAATCGTGTTTACTTTCTGTTAAGTCTAGATAATCTATGACTAAAGTCTTACCCCTGCTGGAACTCGGTATCCACTGAGAGCCACGTCATGGTCAAGAACTCTGAGCGTACCTTCAATTGGGGACATCACCCTATGTGGCATGCAGACAGGTATTTCTAAATTAATTCTTAATATATGGGCAGAGAAAACTGAATACAGTCAACTAACGGCATGAATACTAAAAACACGAAGCCTGAAGCACAAATAGTCAGAAACACATTTCTATTTCGGTACCCAGTATTTTTTTTTAATGTGGTACCTTCCTCAGAGATGAATAAAACCAACCAAACACCTTACTTTATTGCAATGACGGGTCCGCCGTGATGATATCGTTAAATTGGCATATTTGGCAAAAACGTGTGTGGACGTGGCGAAACGGCAGGGAAAGTGATGTACGGTTTCGTCACTTCCACACTAGTTTTTGCCAAATATGTCATTTTAACTACACGTCATTGCCATAATGTAAGGTGTTATAATTGGTGTTATTCATTTCTGAAGAAGGTACCGCATTTTTTTTAATAAACGGTACCGAAATATAAGTATGTTTTATACTCTGTCTGTGTTTCAGGCTTAGTGTTTTTAGTATTACAACGTACAGCTGTTCATCGATTGGGAATGGTATGAACAAAAAATTAAAATCTAGTGATCGTTTTAATTTTCGGCCTTTGTCATCATCATTGTAACATAAAAAAACCCGCAGTCAAAGAAAAGAAGAGAACAATGGAACCAACAGCAATGTCTTTTTGAAATTGCTTGCCAATGTGTTGAAGGGTATAGAATTCGGGCAAAGGGTGACAGTTTCGGACGTAGCTTAAAATTTCAAGGTAAACAATGACTTATACTGAATTTGATGAGTCCATGTGTCAGAACATGTATTTATTTAGACGCATTGTTTACAAGTGCATTACGCAAACGTCCAAAGACAACGAATGATGGTGAACGTCAGTTATTTTGGATTTCTTTTTGGGTTTCACTCCATTACAATTTTTAAAAATGCCATTCATTTTTTGGGGAGGGGCACGTGACACCTTCTTTCGAATTTGAGTAAGGTTGTGCTCTTAACTAGTAAAATAACCGAAATAACAAATGAACCTACACTGTCGATTAAAATTCAGTTCAATACATCCAAGCTTTATTGTTTGATGGTAGTCTGGAGAATGACCTACCCTCAGTATAAGTTTTTACATATTTAGCAAGAAGTAAGAAAGGATTAAATACTCAAATTGTTTCACTTTTCTAATTTTTTCGTTTAGAGCACATCCCATCTTCGAACCTATGGAACTTAACAGACACGAAGAGAACAACATGAACACGAAATGCTATTAAGTATTGTAACTTTTAAAGTTATTGATTGAATTTAACAATTGCTTTTTTTCATCCTTTCAAACATTAAAAACAATTAATACTTTTTTAATCTTCTTTAGTTGTTTATGCTGATTTCTAAATAACATATAATTTCTATAACTCAACCGGATTAACGTTGGACCTGACTAGATGTTGAATAAAGCGTAGTACGGACAATGGAAATTTCAGGCTTCTAACTAGAAACCGAAAACCAGAAACTTTCATAGCCAATAGACGGTATGGAGGCATCCAGTATAATAAGGAGAAGAGAAATTGGATAACCCTACTCATAACTTGGCTACGAAGTATATTTGGTACTTTTCCAAGAATCCCTTCAAGCATTTTGTATTTCGTCCCTCTACTTCTTTACAACCAGAATAAAATAATATCCACCATAGTGAGGATTATACTAAGAACTGAGACCATAACTTACCTCAAAGTCTCTTTTATGGATGCCCTTAACCATCTCATCTGATTCAATATCTGTGGGGTAATGACTATTTCAGGAGTAGGAAGGTATTTGTCTATTTCATCTAGAACCTTTTGCTGCTCCTGTACGTTCTTTGCAAGGAGATATAAAGTAAATGCGGCTGTGTGACTAGTCTGTAAAGTAAAGAAAATGATAATTATTGTCCATATATTCTTTGTTACAATGACCTCGCCATATAAGTTCACTTTGTATAATGTTTTTATCACCCACTCCTTATCGGCCATGCATTGCAATGTTGTATCGATTCCTGATGAATGAAACCACATATACGTGAATTATGTAAATGAAATTTAGGTCTTATAGTATATCTTCGAAGTGTAATAACTGCCGGACGACAGCGTGGTTGCTTAAGGGTTTTCTGTATTCATACTATCACAGGCTAGTCAGGTTTTGTAATATACAGAATACGAAAATAAAAAAATATTTTCTGTTTATTATTAAGCTGAACCATTGGGCTACATTGGTTGAACTCAAAAAAAATGTCGAAATTTTGATATCGAATTTTGACAATTTCATTATTTTATGACATCGCATCCAGATGTGATGGGTGTGTGGTAAGTTACAATGTTTTTTGGTGAATTATTTTTTCATTTTGCAGTCCATGGCATACTTAGACTTTTGTGTGTTTTTTTGGGGGGGGTTTTTTACTGTTTTATAAAAACAACAACAAATTGTTTCGAAAATGTATAGGCTCGTGAATAATTCAAATGAATAGCGAGAAAACTTCAAACGTCGGCCTGAATTGCTTTCAATAAGTATAGCAGCCTCGCCTTGCATTAAAAGAAAATTGTTAATTCACGAAAAGATCAAAGGGAAGAACCAAGGCTATTAAACCTACCAGTGCCTGCTAAATTTAACAAGAATTTCATTAAGAAAACAGACAAACTACGCATAAAGTAGAGAAACACTTTTGGGGAATTGTTTTACACAGAGGCCTGTCGATTAAAACAAAAAGTGTTGTGGATTAAGGTTGGTGCAATTTACCAACCAATTTACCTCTGGACCAAGTTTCTGAAAACAAGGTGAAAACCTCAGATGACTCCATGGCAACTTTTGCCATAATGGTATCAGTCATAGTTAAATCGGTTTCAAGTTCCTCAAATCGATGGAATCCCCGTTTATCCTTAACAATCTTTCATTGTATAAAATGGGAATATGATCTGCGACTGTTTTTGTAATATACTGGTGCAATAAATATGGCGACCAAAATGCACTTGCTATCCATGAGTAGGCTTATGTATAATTTGTAGACTCAAACTAAAGTCTTGATATCGCCAAAATTTGTATAATTAACAGTATTTACCCTACATACTTATAATATGTAGTGTACCTCAAATTTTCCGTTTATTTCAGTGAAGCTCGGTGTGAAAAAGCGCAAAAGTGTTGGTACCTCTCCTTTATCTGCCTGTTTGCCTGCCATAATCACCATCAGTTTTGAATCATCACCCGATTCCTTCCAAATTTCTGCATAGATTCAAGGCTTAATTTGTAAAGTTCCTAAATCAATTTAATTGTTTTAGTGGTTTCAACGTCGTTGGCTCTCTAATACGCACAATGCATTACATTTAACTTGAATTTTAATCAGGCCTTGCTAATACACCCATTTTTTTCAGAGAAATTAAATTACAGCGAGGAAATTACATAAACAAGTGCATCACATCTTACCAAGCTTGAAGAGCACTGCCAGACGCTTCAACCAACTACAGCAACTTAAAAGATCGTCGAGAAACAAATCCCATGAAAGAAGCCTAACTGGGATACACATTTTGGTTCTTAAGTGTTAACGTTTGGGAAGGTATATTCTGAAATCTAACTAAAGTTGTTGCATGAATAGTTGGCGACGTCGGTCGTTGCTATGTTTCTTTTACAATGATGTCGGCCGTGTCATTGGTGCCGCCAACCACATAAGTTGTTGCATGAATAGTTGGCGACGTCGGTCACTGCTACGTTTCTTTTACAATGATGTCGGCCGTGTCATTGGTGCCGCCAACCACTTAAGTTGTTGCATGAATAGTTGGCGACGTCGGTCATTGCTACGTTTCTTTTACATTGATGCCGGCCGTGTCATTGGTGCCGCCAACCACTTAAGTTGTTATAAATAAATAAATGGATTCAACCACTAGAGTGGTTGGGAGTTAGAAGGGCTTGGGGCCACTTATACTAGTCCCTGTCAATGTTAAAAAAAATATTAAGAGGAGAACTCCGGCCTTTTTAAAAAAACCCGTAGACAAATCTTGCCCAAAAGGTGCTTAAAACGGTCAACTGAGCCCGCCTGAACAGCTTCATCAGGAAGAGCGTTCCAAGCTCTTATCACCCTCACACTGAAAAAATTTTTTCGGCAATCTAGCCTAGCCGACTGAACGGCCAATTTCAGTGAGTGGCCGCGAGTGGCAGAATAAAGGCAAGGATCGAAGAAGGGTAGATCGATTGTTAAAAAGCCATGGACGATTTTAAAAGTAAGAATCAAGTCGGCACGTAGCCTGCGCAGTTCCAAAGTCTCGAGTCCAACGCGAGACAACCTAGTGACGTAGGGCAAATTCCGCATGCCAGGTAATTTCTTAGTAAATTTGCGCTGAACTGATTCCAGTTTGTCGATGTCTCCCAACAACGTTGGTGACCACACCGGGGATGCATACTCTAAAAGCGGTCGCACGAAAACCTTGAAGGCCCAAACCTTAATTTTTGTATTACCAGAAGTGAAACAGCGATCAACAATAGCGAGTCTCTGAAATGCCCTGGACGCAATCCGAGTACAGTGTAAAGAAGGTTTCAAGTTTGAGGTCAAACAGACCCCCAGATCGTTGATTTCTGAGACAGAAGGTAATGGTTGATCCTTTAAGTGATATTCAAAGGGGCAAGTTTTGCGGCCGACACTGAACGTTTGGCATTTATGTATTGAGAGTGGGAGCTGCCAATCCATACTCCACCTTGAAACGTAATTGATCGAATCACTTAGTGAGCCGGTATCACTCTCCTGGTCAACAATGTGCGCAGCCAGTTTTAGGTCGTCTGCGAATTTGAATTGGTGTGACGTCAAAGAAGTGAGTACTAAATCGTTTAAATAGATTACGAAAAGAAGAGGTCCCAGCACGGAGCCCTGTGGCACCCCGCTCACCAAGGGTAAGGAGTGGGAGTAGGAGCTACCAATAATCACTCTCTGAGAGCGATTACTAATAAAGGCCGAAATCCAGCCCAGTAGGCTTCCAGTAACCCCATGGCGTTCAAGCTTACAAAGCAATTTCACATGGACCACAGACTCGAATGCCTTACAAAAATCGAAATAAATGACGTCCGTGGGCACTCCAGCATCCAGAGCACTTGTCCATTGATCTAGGCACGCTAGGAGTTGATAGGTAGACGATCTACCTGGCAAGAAACCGAACTGATCGTCTCGGATTAAGTTATTATCAAGAAGATATTTCAACAGGACAGACTTGACAATAGCTTCCATAACTTTACAGGGAACCACCGTCAATGCTATTGGTCGATAGTTGCGAGCGTCGGCTGCATCGCCCTTTTTAAATATAGGGGTAACATTGGCTGTACGCCAAACTGATGGAAGCTTTTTAGACTTGAAGGAGAGATCAAAGATGAAAGCAAGAGGCAAAGAGATCACATCACCAATTTGTTTATAGAAGAAGGCAGAGTAGCCTTCAGGGCCAATGGCGTGGCTGGGTTTTAAACCCTGTATAGTGCTCCTAACCAGCGTTGCTGGAAATGTTACATGATTACAACAGGCTTCTGGGAGTGTGGGCAAAAAGTTGTCTGAATGGATGATTCCGTTATCAATGATGGAATTAGAAACAAAAATTTTATTGAATAACTCGGCCTTGGACGAGTCGTCAGTAATGAAACTAGTGTTTGATTTAAGAGGTGGAAGTGTGCGAGATGTTCTGGTATTTTTTCGATATAGTCGAAATAACGCGGCAAGATTGCCTTCTTGTAATGCTTGCACCTCTCGAGTAGAGTGCCATTGCTCCACAAGATCGAAATATTCTCGGCGACAGATGTCATAACAATGCTTATTTTCTGCGGTGGTGGCAGTCTTATAGCGATGCCATAATTTGAGTTTTTTATTACTAACTTTTGCGATATGCCTAGGTAGAGAATTACGCGAAAGTTTTTGACGTTTAGGACTACTCCTAGAGCGGCCCACTGCAGTGTCAATAACTTGAATAAACCGGCTCCAGGCTACCTCGACCGAATGACAATCGGCGAACAGCTCCGAATCCCAGTCAGTGTCCTGTAAATAGTCCCGAAGGAGACTGAAATCAATTTTGCCAATACGAGTTTTTGCAGACCCACCGTAAACGAAAGGGTCGCAATTAACCATGAACGAGACCATGTTATGGTCGCTAGTGCCAAGATGTTCGCCAACCTCGACATTATAGATTAGTCTGTCATCAACTGAAAAAATCAAGTCCAGGATTTTGTTCCCCCGTGTAGGCTCCGTGACAAACTGGCACAGACCCAGTGGGAGGACCAGGTCCAGAAAGGATTGGTGAGATCGGCAAGTAGCCGTCAGGTGCACCCAGTCGACCGTAGAAAGATTGAAGTCCCCCAAAACAACAGTACTATACAGAGAAGAAACATTATTTACAATAAATGTACCCAGGGATGCCACTTGCACATCACAAAAACTGTCTGGCAAATATCCGATAATAAATTTAAGTTTAAGTTTCGGCAAAACAATAGCCAAACCTTCAGCATCCACTGCTGTGCAGGTGCACACAATGTCCAAGCTGTTCCTGCTAATGATGGCTACCCCCCCACCCCTCGTAGCACGGTCCAAGCGTAGAATTTCATAACCATGGCTATCCAGCACCATGGCATCAGTCACAGTACTGTTGAGCCAAGTTTCAACTACAAAAACAAGATCAAAGTGGCCAGACGCAAGGACTGCCTTCAAGGATGCAAGGTTTTTAACAACACTTCTAGCATTAATCAGAATGCAGGTTAGACCTGATGTAGCCGCCTTTTTTGAAGCATGGTGATGGTTTTCGGCGGTTACGGATTGAGATTGATTTCCGCATACGGTGGGAAGGCAGTTCCCAGTTACAGTTGCTGGTTTTCCCGAACAGAGTGAATGCGAGTAAGTTCACTGATTAAGGTGTCTTTGCCTCTTTTAGTTAGGTGCAAGCCATCTCTGGCCATCAAAGTTGGGTCCTGGCACAAATCCCTGTCTATGGACACATAATTATAATTAAATTCAACACACAGTTGCTTCAAAAGCATGTTTATGGTCACAACAGAGCGATCATCCACTCTCAACTTACCGAGCCTTGGGAATAACCCCACAAACGTTATGCGAGCCATTGGTCGATTTTCTCTGACGTATGCTGCTGCTGCTGCGAGTTGTTGGACAATAAATGTGGGGGTATCGGATGGAAGATTATTTGACCCGGCACACAAAATAAAGGCCGAGTTATGCTCGGACGTTTTAAGGACCTCAGGCAGGTGATCTAAAATTTGTTCAGCTTTGATCCCAGGCCAGCACCAAGTAACTGCACGTGGGTGTGAACTTCCCCTCAGTGCACGAGTATGAGAGTCACCAAGTATAATTGACTGATGATTCCAAGTGTACGGTTCCCTAGCGTCTTTACGTATCCAACACTGTTGGTTAGAATTGCTGTCATCCGTCTCTTGATGGGAGCGCAGTTCGTTTTTTTTGCTGCACAGGTCTGAAACCTTTTCGTGGAGGTGTTGAACACAACCAGTAGTGCTCTGTTTAGTTCCGGCGGACGTGGAGGCACGGGTAATGACATCATCAGCCGGAGGTTTCCTTGCACGTTTCCGACGGCGAACTGTAATATTTGTCGGCAAGTTGTTGTTCTTCAAAGCAAGTAGGTTAAGTCCAAGTTCAGGCTGCGGCTCGCCAGAATTATGCACAGCGTTGGTACTTTGTATATTTGAGGCCGTGACAGTGTCATTTTTTAATGGGTAGTTGTCAAGATGTGACGACAGCAGTTGGACTGGGCCACAAGTAGGATTTGACAGTAATGTTGTGACTTTGAGACTGGCGGAATCACAATTTTTAACTTTGCTATCTGCAGATATAGTTTCCACGTCGAGCTTTTTGTCAATGAATGTTAGTAATAATTTCGACTGCTTCAGTATCTCATGTTCGAGTTTTGTCTCCAAAGTTGCAGAGTTTACCTGTAAAAGTTTATGTAGCTCATCAATTGTTTTAATCACAAGACGCTCAAAATACGTCAAATCGTCGTTGCAAGTGCTGCTAGAAGAATTTCCTGGTTTACTGTCGTCACTAACATTCTCCTGGGCGTTGTTGTTTTCAAGTCTTGTATGAAGAGTAGCGATATCACCCTTTAATTTCGTCAGGCTGTCGTTTAAGTTCAGCTGCATTTTATCGAGTTTAGCAGATAATGCATCAATATTAATTTCATTTTCTAACCTCATTATATCGGATGTGGTGTTTAAACGCTCTATAACCTTGTCAAGGGGTGCAGTATTTTCATGAGGTTGCCTAGGCGTACTTGCAACAATGTCTGTGACAGTGGCAGTCCCACATAGCAAACTGTTTTCCGGATTAAAAAAATGCGGCATCATGTGATGAATCTAAGACCCCATCTTGTTTTGTGTAGTTTAGATTTTTCTTTAAAATAATATTGGCTGGTTTGTAAAGGATTATACTCATACATTTTAGACAAATGCACGAGCCGACTTCATCACTTGGGTTTAAAAATAACTGTTTTACAGTACGGACATCGTGTGTGGACTCCAATTCAAGGCTGAATGTTAAATTTCCCTGTCACAACACGCAAAAAGCAGATAATTTAAGATTTCTAGGGGCAGTATC